>JAHZNG010004592.1:0-71056 GCA_027744375.1 Orchesellides sinensis
TTGGATGATTATGTCCTTATATATATTTCTTTATATATTTCACCAGAACAAGACATAATAGCTGCGTGAAAGATGCAGGGAACTTGTGAGCCTAGCCCACAAGGGAAATTTAGTCAAGTCTGCGGGTACATTCTTATCTTGAGTATATTATATACAAGAGGGCAAAAAACTACATGTTGTTTGCGGGTACCTTGTACATATATATATATATATATATATTTGCTAATTCGGAGAAAGGAACCTTATCCAGCGGAACAAGATATTTCCTTTCATTAAAATCTTACTCTACCCCAACCTACTTCCAATTGTCAAGTTACACAAACACACACCCGACTTAATTATAAATTATGTTATTAAAAGTTGTATTAAATTTTAAAAAAATATAAGATTATATTACTCACCTGAGCAGTGGTGGTCGTATTAGAAGTATGTAGTAGTAGTAGATGCAATAGTACTAGTTGGAGTGGAGATGACGGCAATGATGATGATGATGATATGATGTCTTATATGTTATGCCTTCTATATGTAATGCATATTACTAACTCCGACCGACCGTCCTCCGGATGAAAATCTCCATTTGCACTGTAAATTGTGCGCATGTGTTCTCACAATGTATTTTTCTCCCTTTAAAAGAATGTATCTTAATAAGTTGAAACGGCTTGTGGATGACTTACGTACATACATATAAAAGCGTGAATATTATCCTTTACACGTTGTGAACGCTATCGTATATGCCGATTCTTCTTCTTCTCTAAAGCTATTTACCAGCAAAAGAGAATGCGATTGCCACATAGCATATTAACAAACGAGTTCGCTCTCATGTAATACATTTTTCAAGAAGAGAATGTGAATGGATAAAATACATTGTGTGTAGGAGAGATTGGATAACCAACAAGCAAGAATAGGACATGACAAAGAGAGAGCCCTTTTTACAATAAGTAAATGAGGGTGTAGGATGGTGATGCTGTTTGAATGTATGTATAACGTGTAGTTTAGTAAAAGCAGTCAAAAAGAATAAAAAAGGCAAAAGCCATCTCGCATCACTTTATTTTAGTGCCTACCGCCGATGATGATGCGACAGTTATAAGTATTACGTTATACAAGTTATATATATGCAACATCCTTAAACCAGTATTAACTCTTTTCACAAAACATCATCACCATTTAACTCTACATAGGATTTTTGCATGAAAATCCACTTGGCTTTCTGCTCTTATTGTAATAGTATCAACTTGGGAGATGGATAAAGTGCCAACAACGCCAAGTTGCATGCACTAAAGCCTCACAATATGCCGCATAGGCAGAGATGCCTTTTATACACACATTATCACTGACATCACTTTGTGTTCGGATGATAGATAGATTATGTAGATAGATGGCTTGTTAAGCTTTTATGTCCAAGTCATTCATCCTGTTCACAGACACAATCGTAAGTGTGTGAATGTGAATGCATGTAGGAAAAACTCATCATATTTTTTCCTGTCTTAAAACGATTTCATAACACACAAAAACATCTTCAGATTATCTATCCTAGTCATACAAAGAGCGATTGAAAAGTTAAGGAAAATTACGGATTCTTCTTTGTTTATGCATTACGTGTGAAAACGTATACTAGCGTGATAACGTATATGTCATCATGACACTGGAGGAGATAGATGCGCATTTACAAGAAGTCTCTTCTAATTTGCTATGATGTCTCCTTCGGATACATGACGGAAACAAGATAATGGACAATTGCATGGAAATAGATGCGTTTTATAAATTACTATAACCATCTAATCTAACCGTTCATCTGTATGCATTAATTCTTGCGCGACGGATGCCGGCAGAAGGTTATGCATAATATGTACATAATATATGTCTTCACGCCTCAATCAAGCATAAAATCAAGATAAAATCTTTCCAGGACAATATGAGAAAGCAAGGGGAACAAGTATCTCTGCACTGGTGCTGATGAGATGACATTTTTCACTTTAACTAGTTAAGAGCTGATGCGTTTGTTGATGGATTCATTTTTTAATTGTCATTAATTTATCGATTTAGTTAAACTTCAAAATATATGCATTCTAGAGTTCTGGTAAGTTACAGTCTGTGCTTCAGTATTTACAGTGGGACTGCATTCATGATTCTAAGTAAAACCCAAGCACTACATACTACATACATTCACTGATCATACAAAAAGTATTCTGTAATCACAAGCTCGATTTTTATTGTCATTTGTTTACGCAACGCGCTTAAAGGGTTACATGCGATTGATGAAGGGTGAAGATGAATCGTATAACATGACCTTGAATTGAAAGTCGAGCAATCAGCATTGATTAGCAGTCAAGTTCTCTCAAGTACACCATAATTTTACAATGAAGTAAGAAAATATTCTTACTTGCTACGCTGACCTTATTATTAGAAGCAATTATTGTTCTCAAGCTGATTATGTTTAGGTATGCATGAGTCTTAAACCGTTGATGATGCTTGAAACAATTGTTCTTTACATATGATGATGTACTCTACTCGCCCTTGAAACAAGGCAAAAAGATGTTGTATATATACGTACTAGTAGTGTAGGTATTAAATTCCATTTTCTCAGACAAACTGCTTAAAAAATGCAAACAAGTCAACAAGTGCCAGGTTGAAAACATTCGGATGCGGCTGCGATGTCGCGAATGAAGTTTTTCCCAAAGTAAGCAAGAACTCAGATCCAGAAAAGAGGAGTATTTTCGTGTGCTAAGAATAATTTAATTCTAGCATACTATTATTTATTTAATTTTCCGTTTGAGTGTACATTTAAAATTTAACAATATAAAGGGAATTTACAAATTTTATGTAGATCTACATAAATGCGTCGCGTAACTAAAAAAGACTTAACTGAATATTTTGCATGTAGAGACTGTAAAATCTATTCCTATGCTCAACTCATAACAATTAAAAAAATACTGGAACGTATCGATACATACATTTTACAGTTTCAATCACTTTCACACTTTCTTCCAATAATAGAAAACCTCAAGTGGTTTATTGATTCTCCAGTATTTGTCACAGATCTGTCCCAGAGTTAAGCCAGTAGGGATTTTGATAAAGTTACCGTGGGGAGCTATCCAAATAGTACAGTTGCGCAACTGCCCTTCTTCACTTTCACCACCGTCAGAGTCCAAAGCTAGTCTCATTCCCAAGTACTTCCGCAAATGGTCAACCTATAGTTTAAACAGATTACAACAAAAGATTATGAAGTAAATAAAACTGCTTGTAAAATATTTTCTCTCATATTACGATTCCCCATTTGTAATTTCGTTGGCTTCTCTTTTCCATCTTCTACAAAATCTTTTAGGAAAAATATGCTTGTAAAACATTTTATTGCAAATGATGAATTCAATGGAATATTTCTGTCACATTAAAAGTTGAACCAACGAGATTGTTGGTAGCAAAAAATTCATAGAAACATCATACGTCTTGATTGACTGTCCACCACGCGTTATCAAAGTTACAGTACGCCACTTACCTCCCAGAGAGCCCAATTTTCCTAAAAATATTCCACCGAAAAAATATTTACAAAAAACTACCTATCAAACATTTGAATACGAGGAAATTCTGCCCTAAGAAAAACGAATTCATTCGTAGTATGATGTACGCATTGATGTATATTTCAAAACCTGGGAGAATCCCGTAGACAAACCACACCGACAATTTATAAACTAAACTTACGCTTGCATTTCCAGAAGTCTTTATAAATCTGGTTTGAATGTGTTCCGTAGGTAGTCCAGCAGGCTGACCTACATTTCCAGGTCCAACTTGCATGTCGGGATGAGGCTTGAAAACTAGTTCAACTTCTGTTATTTCATCTGAAACAACTATCAAAGTACGATTTATAATAAATTTTTAATTAATGATTTACCTGACGTGATAAATAACACTTCATCGCAAAAGAATCCAAGCAGCCAACTCACCTGAAGTATTTGAGGAGTTATCACCAACAGACTCAGCCCTATTGCCTCCTTTGCTGGCACCCGCAGAAGTTGCAACATTTGCAGGAAGTCCTCCATTATTGGCAGGAGTTGTAACAGCTGGAACAGAATTCTGGGAAGGACCAGCAGCAGTATTTTGGTTTAGTGAGCGGTTAGCATCTTCAGAAGGATTTTGACTGGGTGGTACTCCAACATGACTCTGTGTTCCTACACCTCCAACAGGATTATTGGCACTTTCTGCAATACTTTCAGTTCCGTCATGGTTGCTCTTTGCGTTAGCCTTGGCTATCTGTTTCCGTTGTTGACTCTGAGCTTTCATTCCTTCTTCAATTGAGGTAGCTAGTGCCAGTTGATTATGCGTTTTAGATAAACTTGCAAGAGCCTTTTGTTGCTGCGCTTCGTACTCGTCTCTGAAGAAATTGTGTAAATGCAAAACGACCAGTTACGTAAAGATTATACCAAAGAAATCACAATATAATATTACAATTACTTCTCAACTCACCGAGATGGATAAATATTTGAGATCAGTAAATCAAAATTTGGATCCGGTCTAAGTGACCTTTTGGAAACTAACTTCTTTCTGCAAGTTGGACACTCTTTATTCCCAGAACGAAGGGCTGTAATAATACACTCCGCACAAAAGCGGTGCAAACATTCTAAAAAGCACAAATAATTCAACCTAATTACCATCCAATTTGATTCCTTCACAAATTCCTCATAGTTTATCTTATCTTATCCTCACCCTTCGTGGTCATAGTCTGATGAAGCATGTCAAGGCAAATGGGACACATCAGCTCCGAATGTAAGGCTCTTGGAGAAACTGCTATTTCAGTATTATCCGTAATAGCTTCTTGTGGCGTCCTTTGCAACTCGTAGTCACTAAGTTCCCAAGTCTTTGCGGTGACTGGTGCAGCAGCATTGTTTGGCGTTGCAGTTGCAGCGTTCCCTCCTGCTCCTCCCCCTCCTCCACCACCACCACTACCTGTAACGGGTGTAGTGGGAGTCTAAAAAACAAATACATAATTACCACATAATATAAAATTTTTTAGACGCGCATTTTATCTAACTATTTCACTTACAGCAACGCCTGCCATCGGCATTGTTCCAATTTCCTCGTTGAATTGAAGTTGAATTCGTCAAATTTAACTTTTAAATTCACTTTAAATGCACTTTTCTAAAAAATAATTTAAACTAAGACAAGACATTGAAACTTTTTTTGTATTTTTGGTTTGCTATTTGCTCTTCTATTGTTGATTGTTGTTGTGTAAGTATTTGCTCAAAGCGGAAGGGAATTTTAATATGGATGGATGTACACAATGCATTTACAATGGAATGGAAGCTTTTTTATGTAAACTTGTGTACGCATTCATGTATTCTCGTTTGATACAGAAGTTCAACATAAAAGCAGCTGGCTGGCTCTCCCTAAAAGCGCGTAACATAAAAACACTCTTTTGACCAACTGTGAAAAATTTTTAGGCTACAAGAAACTTGTTGTGTTTTTGATGTGCATCCTTTTATCAGTCAGGCTGAATTGAAGGAAGAGGGGAAGTTGTATGAATAATTTATGGAATAAATTGTATTTAGTTTGATTTGGATTCTTTAAATTTCAAATAGTCATTTGAATGTCATTGTGTAGTTTTTATACAACTTAATTGTTTAAGTTACTAACCTGTCATCTTGGTACAGTTTTTGGGATATAATCTTATCAATCAGCGGAAGTTGCAAAACAGACGGACAAATTAATAAGCCTTGAACGTGTAGGTGGAAGTAAATGTAAGTAAATTTGGAAATTTTAAAATTGTATTTTGAAAAACAATGCTTTAAACGCTTTTAAAGCTATAGTTTTTAAAAGTAATTATAACCGGATCGAGTGCAAATAACGAGTAGTTTTGTACATTTATATTTTGTATTATGAAATTGTTTCCTATTCCAAATCTTGGAAATGGTGGATTGTTGATTGTCACAATGGAATTAATGACTGTTGGCATTGCATTGGTGTGGGTGTTATTATCGCGTGTTTGGGATTGATAGGGTTATTACTGGGCTAACGCACCGGGCTGAACCAGAAGAGTGCATTTAACGAAGATGCTTTGTCTCATCAAAATTAAATGCATGTTCGTATTCGCTTAAAAAAGAAACGTATTTTTAGCCGTTTCTCTGTCTAAGATTTTCTACAGACTTCCATATTTATACAATTAAACAATTTCATCATGTTCCCTTCATACTCTATTCCCTAATTGTAGCTAAAGAAGCTATCAAAAGCCATGTGTACATACTTCATTTCATGATAACTTGAAATTGCAGAAATGCAGAAGGAGACTTGACACTTAATAACGTATTCGTCGGCTCTCATTTGACCCTTACCTGCCCAACAAGGAATATAATTTCTTAATCCATAAGATATTCATTAATTTCCTCATGAGTCGAACGTCCTATATATACGCATATTAAGAACAATTTGACCATAAATTATAGGTATGCATTGGCGTTATATATACTGTAACTTCGAAACATGTTGTACTTTGTGCTGCATGCTTCGTCCATTGCATACATCATATTATTCATATTCATCCAGAGGGGAGTGCAAAGGCTGTTCTGTGGTTCAGTTTCCGGTTCCTGTTCCAATATAACCCTTGTTTGAGTAATCGGCTGTCACATTTTCCATTTTAGTCCACCCACAGAAGAAAGAGTCACAGCCAAAAAAAATGTTAGATTCGATTGGGATTTTTGTTATGCTCCAGAAAATATACAATTTATCGCTGATCATTTCCATCTGGAATTTTTATTGGAACGCATTTACAATTGTTACTGCGTACTTACTGTGTATGGAAGGGGATTGAGTTTCCTTCTAAATGGCTGTCGAAGAAGATGAAAAGTTAGACGTTTTTTAGGAAAAGGTAAGGAACAGCAGAGTCCGGTGTAATCGGCCCGCGATTCCATTAAAAATATTAAGTAGTCTTATTGGGGCTGTACAATTAAATTTTGGAGTGCATACAAATATTCCTTAAAATAATAGTAATGTTGTATATAGGTGAAAGGTTTCGGATAAAATAGTAATGAGTTGGTATTAGATTTTTCATCGAAAATATGGAAATTACATTGTAAATTTTGGAATGTTCAATGGGTAAAACCTTGCTGTAATTATCTTAATATGCTTAATACCTGGAATGAAATGGGTTTGTAATACATAGTTAAAAGGTTTAAGAGTTCATTGTAAAGAAATTGTAACGATAGCTTGTTTTGTGTACACATAAAGATGCTTTTGTGCGGTGTTTTCGGCGATTTTGACTGAGTGAGAGGAGAGTACGGGGGATATCATGTTCAAATGTAAAAGACAAGGTTCTTTACCATAATTTACTCAATTTTCCACCTTAGCTTTTCCTTAAATGGAGGTATATAATCTGTAGTGCAACTCAATAGAGATAGAATATTATGTTACGTTAGCGAATGAATTACTTTTTCTAGACATAGATTACCATGCTAGTTTTAGGTCTAATTGGATAATTTGGCTATTATGTTGAACTCGTATGTTTGTTTGGATTCCTATATGTACATATGTATATACTTCATATCACATATTGATTTCCGTTTTACACAAAGCAATTTAACGTAAATATGCATACGTCTAGTATTGCGTATGATATGCATTTTTAATGTTTTCCAGTAAGGCTCATAATTTTCTATTTCGATATATGTTCCTAAAACTGTGTTATCTTTGATCACTTTATGAGAAAATTGGCAGATAATGAGTACCTACAGCTACAGCTTTCATTTGACAAAACTCTATTCTATGAACAATGTTGGTAGATCAATGTGGTGATATTGCATTTAGGATATTGCGGTATCGGTTTAGATGGTCTGAAAAGGTAAATTTTAGATTACATGAAAACTTCCCAAATGTTTGTTTTCATGAAATAATCTTTTGTTAAAATCGAATTTGGAAGGTTTGTTAGTAAAATAGAACCAATTATTGTATAGAGGGAGTAGAAATACAAAATTTTTATTAAATATTCACCCCTAATGTAATTCGTAGAGCTAAATTGGGGTAGAAAGCTTTAATTTCTTACAAATTTTTTTAGTGAACACTTCAGTGTAGGCTGATGGCTGATGGTCTGTTGATTTGTAAACGAAGTAGACAAGTAGATTCGTAATACATTTATCTTCTCATCATACATGGTTGTAAAACGTACAAATTCCTTTCAATATACATGATGACACAGTTTTGATGTTAGTATTTCCATTTTACGTGTTTTTATAGCAGCAATGTTTTCTTAAAATTTATTACATCGTAAATGTAAACTAAAAACATTGCAAACAATCAGCAAATTCTTCTTTCTCCATATATATCTTTTCAAGCATGACTTTTGAGTAGTTGAATTTCACTGTAGTAAGCATTTTTATATAAAGCAGTTTATTTACAATTTCTGTACAACTATCACAGGACTCTGTAAAAAAACATGGTGCTTGGCGTGGGTTTTATTATTGCTACAATTTACTCAACTCATCAACAACTCAAAATTGCATTGCCTTGAAGCTGATTTTTTTTACTGACTTAGCGAAAATTTATGTCTGTACTTTTAATCGTAGTTCAAATTCTTTGGTATTATTGTACATATGACAGATATGTGTTGTAATAGCTGCTACTGTACTGTTTTCTACGTGTACTAAACTAACCTAAGCTTCAAACTAAACCTAACCACAAAAGATTATGAAGAATAATTTGCCTAATTGACGGCAAGCGTACATAACGAAGCATTTTTCATATCTAGAGGCTATTATACATCTAAGCAGATCATGCATATAAAATAGACCTATAGCTTATGGACATCATATAACGCGTACAAAGTACAAATATTTCTCATTGAATACAAACTTTAATCAATATTAATCGTATAAACTTTGACTTGTTATATTTAGACACAACTAGAAATAGTCACAAACAGCACAACACAATTATGTTTCAGGAGAGTAGACAGTTTGAATGTATAGCTTCAAATTTGAAATCCTGGCGTCTGATTGTCATAAAATGAACTTTCATCATGGCGCTGCTAGGTTGTATTTTTGCATTTTACTGGAGCGTTGACTAGGACTAGGACAGGCACCACACAAAACACTGAATCATATATGTGCAATCTCATTTTCAAACGCACTTTAAGTAGTTTTCGTTGTAAAGCAACATCTTATATATAAACTGTAATGTCAGACAGAAAAACCGTCTATTTGTATTGTTGACAAACGTACGAAATTGACAGTTTAAGAACACTCGCGGGTACTTTTCAGGTGTGGCTCCATTTACTAACAAGAAGAATTTATATATATTTTTTGATTAAGCACAAATACGAAGCTTATAAGTTGATATAATTTACGTCAAGATAAAACTCTGAGTTGGTGAAAACATGAATGTCACGAATACAAACGTCAGGCATGGGATTGCTATTGTGTATACTATACTGGTTGGTGAACACTTGTCACCGAAATTGACACCGTGACATGCGAGTCCTTCTCGATTCAGCTTGTATCCAGGTTTGCACCTACACACTGCAAACTGCTCCTGCTTTCCCTTCTTACTTTTCTTAGCTTCCGGAATGGGCTCGACGATAACACATTCTGCTCTTGTGTGGCATTTGAAATTGTATCCTAATCCTTCATAAGCTCTTGGATTTTCTGTTGTGTTAAAGTACGGGCAGTGTTGGCCAGGCTGATGGATAATTTAAAGAAATACATTATTCATAATAATTTTGTAGGGGTAAGAATAAATTATGCTAATAATGTTATATGCATAGAAAAAACATTCTCACCTTCCGCCTACATTCTCCACTATGCTCGTCAAACGACAAAGAGCTTCGTATCAAACATCCACAAAGATCCCCTTGCTGGTATGACTGGCATTGGAGTCCTTTGCTCATTTCACACTCCTCGTTAGGTCTGAGAAAGTCATTGGGTCCAGGGATTTTGCACTTGTCGCCCCACTTCAGCCCCAGCTGCACACTGTATTCTGAGCTTTTCTCGCATAACGTGAGAAGCCAAAATAGAACGAGCAGGAGTGTGTGAGATGCTGACAGGTTTCTTAATAATGAATTACAATACTGCATTCTGGAGTAGATCCGATGTCTTTGCTTTCTCTTGTTAATGTGGACGTCAATCTATTTCTTGTTGATTTTTACTCGTAGTAGGTTGCAGTAGGGTTGTTTAGAATGTACGATTCGGTGCATTTGGCGTTGTACTGGAATATTCAAGTTTCATCTTCGTGTTTCTTATCTTTTGGCTTATAAAAAATGAGCCCATGCGATTTGATACGCCTTGACTAGGTAGACACGTAATCAATATACGCATATGTAAATGTGCCGCCAGAATATACTAATGACAGCGAGATAATGGATAATTCAACAACGGATGCTGATGTAACTAAATAAGTAATGAATCAGCCACGATTTCTCTTAAATCCTGCCTATAGGTTTTGTATTTGGTTTTATCTTTTGTGACTCCTCATTAAATATTATGGCATTTGTCATATAAATTTTTAAGTTGACAAAAGATTAAACCGCAGAACTATATCGCATATATAAGCTGTTAACGATTTGTTTTATCTTACGTGCCCAGTTCAAATACAATGGAAAATTTGTAATGTTTTTGACGTGTTAAATGCTAATGCTTAATATTACTTGCAGCGCGGTTATTAGTTACTCACTGCAGGTGCTTGATAGATCAATTTGTCAAGGAAGAAGTTAGAACGCTCTCGGTGTTTCGTGTACCTTTAATTTTCCAATTGAGAGTGAAACTTTCGTACTGTTTGTAGACATTTGTAAATTGAATGAACTAAAAACTGTTTGCATGTACATACATATATCTGTATACTCTTCAGCTCGAGTAACAGTGTATCGTTTAAACTTCCATATAACTTGTTTGTAGTAAATGGGCGGAACTTTTTATGACTTCTTTTGTGATGGTAGTGGCAGTGGTGACGAAGAGCATGTAAACCTGTCAATGTCCAAAATTAGAAGCACACAGGAGAGGGGAATATCACATGCATAAAAAATATCTGCATTAGTACCTCCATATAATATTTTGTTAGTATTAATAGTTCGTGCTTTATCAATAATAACTTATTTGTATAAAACGGGCTTTTTACGATGACAAAATAGAGTACATAAATAATGCACGTCTCGTAAAATGAGTTTGACAGTCAAGTATACATGATTTTTTTAGCAATAATAATTTGCTTTCTGTGTATATACGTAGCCCTTTGGTAGCACTTTAAGACTTTTTGCACGTCCAATTCATACCTTTTTCCCTTGAGCTGCTTTGATATTCATTCCCCTTTTTTATCTTCTATCGCTGATTTTGCATACACAATTTTTTGTTGGCGTCAATAATTCCAATCGTTTCAAAACTTCTTTCCTGCATTTGCAATGAAGTTTACTGTATGTAAGATGTGTGTTTCATTGTTGAGTATTGTGTATGTATTTCTGATTCATTTGGCTCATTATCTAACTTTTAGTCACACAATCACTTCTCTTCACAATTTCATGGTTAGATTTTATATTGTTTTTTATTAACTGCTGAAGTCTTCTGACACCAAACGATCAAACATTCATACTCCACTATAGCTTAGTCGAAACTGACATTTGCGTTCTGCAAGATTCCATATGCAGATTTCATATGCATTTATGTTCCTGCTATAATTACTATTTCATACTGTAAAAAACCATCTAGTTTGACTAACAAGCTACAGGATAAACTAAAGTTGCAGTTTTTTTCAGTGCCGTTGTTGCACAATGGATAGATAGGATTACAAAGTTTTGATTTTATGATGAAGCAATTTCAAACAAACTGGTTTTTATTTTTCTGTATTCACTATTCACCAGTATTGCCAACTTGCAGACAGGGTGAGATACAACAAAACTGAAAATAAAAAATTGTTTGCAAGGTATATATTTACATACTCTTGTGGCTTGTGGGATGCAGAAGGCTTAAACTCTCTTGTCAGAGAAGAGGATGATAAAATTCTTTCGTCCTGTTTTCTCGTCATTTACTGAAACACTGGTCTTGTGTGCACTCTCTTACACGCTCTCTGTCTTCTGCAAATGAACATGAGCGTTTTACGTGCATGAGGAACCTATAATATTAGATTTGTGTTTGTATATGAAAATCTGTTCCTTCCTACTGTGATGTCTGCAATAATAATATCAAGTCAATTCATGTGTGCTGTGTAGACATGTGCGTTATAAAAGTCATGTTGTTTTGCTAATATAAAAATGTTACAATCTATAGAATGAAATCAGAGAGAGGTATACATATATGTGTATCAAATATAATGTCCTTCTCGTGTGGCTTGATGGCGATGATGATGTTCTCGCATAATATAAAGATGATACCAAAAGTTTCATAGTCGTCGGCTTGTTAGCCAAGTGTGGAAATGCCGTCCGATTAGATTGAACATGTGTGTTTTCCTCTGTAATTCATCGGGAGTGTGTGTGTGAGTTGTATAAAGAAATGTTGAAAATATGGTTATGGTTGTTGGTTATAGGATTTTAGGAATGATAACATATGAATTGGCGGGTTTGTGTTTTACAAGATGGCATAAGTTTTTTAACTGTAAGGTTGAGAGAGATGTAATTTTCCAGCAGTTGCAGTTATTACATACACAAACACACATATCACTTCACGGTGTTGTGTTATGCCTGTTGAGAATCTTGTTGATAGATAACAACGTGGTGATATCTAGCTTAATACAAGTTTTGATGTGCAGTATAAAGATCGCACAATATGCTTACGCACAAAACCTTGCCTTGTTGTCTCTGAAATAAAAAATAGGGAAAGGGTTATTATTGCAATTGGAGTTTTCTGATTCACAAAACTAACTTTTTCGATCAGGATTGGTCGGCAAAAGGATATTGTATTTCTCTAATGTTCACGTTGCATATGGGCACTTAAATACAGAGAACTTTAAGCCGTGTAATATGAGTTCCAAAAACTGTACGTGTTTAATAACCCATTATGATGATGATTCTCACACTAATTTTACGTTGAGGCAAAAAGAAGAATTACTTTTTTTATTTTATGTGGTTTCACGCATGTGTTTGTAAATTTGAATATGAGATGGAAGAGGAGAAGTTTGATTTCATCATTGGAAAGTTTAGGAGTATATTTGACGTTAGAGAAGTTGAAGAAGAAGGGGTTGAAAGAAAAAAGGTTGATGGATAATACACTGTATAATATTGGTCTCGTTTGAACTCTTGTGTTTTTTTTTCACGTTCACTAAATCTAATTTTTGTCAAGCGTCATATGAAGATGAGAGTATTGCTGTCAAGATGAAATCGCAAATTGCTAATAATACTTAAGTACACACAATACTTGCATGCAGCAGGAAAATTATAAAAATGGAGTATCTTATAAAGTGGAAGAGAAAATTTAAAATCTTGTATTGTTAAAATATGGCGATGATGATAGTAAAGAAGCACGTGTAAGACTTTGTTGGCACAGATTCACAAATACTTTAAGGTAGTATGTATTCGAGGTACTCAACAGGATTGTTTATTGGTTAAATAAAAAGCTTTTTTGAAAACACATTATTATTATGATTATATTATAATGCTTCTTGTAATTCTGCATAATATGAATAGGCAGCCTCGTCCTACCTAACAGGCTTGGAAATACATAAATATAAATGTGTGTGTGCAAAATGTTTTGTTCTTTTTTCGGGAGTGTCCTCAATTTAGTTTGCTGGCTCCTCTTCTGCAGTAAAATTATCATCCGCAGTTGGACCCCGTTTTTGTTGTGAAGTAATCACACATATATACTATGCATATCAGGGTGATTTATCGATGCAAATCTTGGTGTAAATGAGGGAAGCCAAAAGAGAGATACGTGTAAGTTCACACAGTTCACAGCTTGAACGTTATTATTATGAGACTATACAAAAAACCACGTTATGCATGTGGTTATTAAACACCATAATATATGTACACACCTTGTGTGTCGCGAAAACTTTTGTCGCGTAATGTAAAATGGTAGCACATGCACAAATGTACACCGGTTTTAAGATGAGAATGCACCCCTCAAGAGATTGGCTTTTTGTGTTATTAAATTATCATGTTTTTTAACGCTTCCTGGATTCAGCTCTTGTTCAGGAAGAAGCTTGTTATTTTGTATCGCGGTTTTTGTAAAAACTAATTAAACGATAAATAAAACAAATTGAAAAAACTCTCTTAACCCACTTAAAAGATATGAAGTTTACGCAGAAAATTTACTAGTTATCTCAAGAAGGTGGATATACACTCTGGTATAAAAATTAATGAGAATTTGTATTTTTGGCAAATCCAAGCAGTAAAGAGAACACAAGTTTCATCATTATGCACACAGAAATATTCAGATGAGCTAAGAAAAAAAGAGCTCTTTTGGTGTTGTCACTTTGTCCAATTCGCGTTACTTCTGTGGTTTCATTCGATTCGATGCGCTTGGATGATGTGACTGTTTCTTTGTGACAAAAAGAACAAGGGAGCACGTTCAAGTGAGCCTGTCTACAAGAATAGTAAATAGAAAAGCACGAGTGTTTCTTTCTTTTTGCTTCAGTGGTGGTGGTAGCGGTGTAGCGTGCATTTCCCACACACACATAAAAAAGTTCCTTTACAGTCATGAAAGTCGCTGCGCTGCTGGTGTCTTTGTTCAGGCAGCAGCGGCTCATACTATATAGAACAGTAGATTATTCAGAAATTTTTTGGAAGTTGGAGGATATAATTTTTAGGACTATTTGGCCACGCTGCTGCTAATGTGCAAGTTTGCGTGAGCGTAATGAATGCAAGTAAAAATGTCCACACTATATATAATGCATACAACGGGAATATATATGTTAGGCATCCAAAAAATTCCTAACTGCTTTTACTTTCATTTTCATATCATGCGACGACAAGTCGTTTCTTCAGCTTGTTATTACCTATAATACTCTCGTGTGGCCTATGAGTCTTGTGCCAACTGAAGGCGAACGGAGACAGAGGAGGAAATTGCGAGGTGAATCCATCCATCTGAAAAATAAAGAGTACTGCTGTTTCTCTGTTATTATTATATCGGTATATATTATTGGTATTGAGTAACTGGTCTAGTCTTCTCCCTCTCTCTCTCTCTGCTATTATGTCATTTATCATCGTATTAAACGTGTACTAAAACTCATTTGGCAGGTTTTAATGACATTCTTGCAGTGTGTCTTGCATTCCGTTTTCTTGTGAGACAGATATTAAATAGCAAACCTAATACAATTATAGTTAAAGAGCTAAATATTTCATGTAGATTTGTTCTTGGAATTTACTTACCTTTATTACAATGCAATGCTGTATGAATGTAAGCAAAAAAATCTCTAGGAACTCTAGGTAATTAAATACATAATTTGGTAGATCATTCAGTTAAATTGAAACTGTATAATTGCAATGCTATTTCTTCATAGGAATATGAGATAATTGGTTTTGACAGTTATACGTTAGAGAAATTGGTCGTTTTTAGTGTACATATAACAGCGAAAATAGTAGGAACACAACAGTTTAATGGGAATTTTACTCTTTTTCTGAGGTGAAGAGGTTGCTTTGCAATTATGCCTCTCGCAGTTGGAAAAGTTGTTGTTGCTGAGTGGAGGGCGTTTATCGTTGAAGTTCATTAAAATAGGAAAAGGGTATAAAAGCGATTGACGAGAAAATTAAATGGTTTTCATGAACAAGCGGGTGGTAGGAGTAGTAACAAAATAACCCTCCATGTAAACTGATGCTACTATTAACAAATTATGCATAATACAATTATACGCTCTCACGTTTTCCTTCTCTGCACAGTATATGTATGTGCATGCATTTTTTTAAAGGGAAAAATTGCTCAGTCAAATCCGAAATATTTTTTTGGATAGTGTTGTGTTTCTGTTGTTTGTAGCATAAAAAATGATGGTTGACCTAAAAGTGTCAGATGAATGGAAATGGAAATGTGAGAGTACATGTTATCCACTGGCTGTAAGCATTTCCTGTTGACTTTTCACTGGCAGAGGTTCGCGTTGCTTTTTTTGCTTGCTTCCTCTCTCTCTTGACTTGTTCTTTTGCTTAGGTCTCCAACAGTCAGTTTTAGGAAGTCAAGAGCAATAAAATTTTTAGCTTTATAGTGTTCACGTTTCCTTGCCTTTTTTTGGAGTCTGCTTGGGTGTAGATTTGGATAGATTCTAAAAGAAAGAACACACTTAATTGTGCATGCATTACTAATACATATCGGTCTCTCTGAGAGAGTAGTTCTGTTTGAATATTCATTGGAAAAGTACATTAGGGTTGTTTGTTTTCTTTAAAAGAGCTCTCATGAGGTAAATCAATGTGTGATTTGATTAACTCCACGTGGCTCTTCCTTCACTTTGCATTAGGACAACTCATGTAAAAAAAATATGTAAGTCAAGCGATGAAGATCCAGCTGTATATTAGGTTTGATAATTTGAGTTCGTTTGTCGTTTATATCCTGTTAGGTCTTATATGATGTTATGTACTGTACATAAACCTTTCAATGCATATACCTGTCTCAAGAGGAATTACAGGGTTTTATTGTCTAATCTCCTTGCATTTTGGAAATATGAATCATTCATATACGCTATATGAAACATGCATTTGGGTTAGGTAAGGTGTATGTTTAAGATACAGAAGCAAACATGATATATCACTTTCCCTTTATATGTATCATTGATTATTAAACTGAGAAAGTTTAGGAGGAATTTGGTATGGCTTTTTTTAGCTTTACGTAAAGTTTATTCTGCAGAGTGACCTGCAAAATATATAGAGGCTCTGCCTTCAACTGATAACGCCGGATATGTTTTGGTGGAAGTGAGATTAGGTATAATAATAAAGACATGCATATGTAAAAAAAACAAAACGACATAATGTTGCTGGACAGTTTGGAACAACTACTCTGGTCATGTTAGGAATAACAAGAGTCTCTTAGTAGTCCATAAGGGATTAAGGCAGAGACGGGGAAATTCGATAAGATTATATAATCAAGTTATGTCCACTATATTTAGTTGTATAATGAAACGCTTGATTTATTTATTGACAGAGTGGTTATAGCGATCGGTTGTTGGCTGTAAGATACATCTGTCATTTGGAAACTGTTTTTTTTTGGAGCATGGGGCTCTACATATGAATTCTATACATATGTACCTACGCATTACAGATAAAATGATAGAAATATATATTGTGGGGAAATTCTGGAATATTATTGGGGTATCGGTATGAACTGTTTGTTTTCATGATTTACTCCAGGCGATGTTTTGGCTGTTTGCTGTCAAAAATCGTTACATACGCTTGATTTGCTAAGTATTCTTGACACTTATCAGTTGCTGCCAGAGGAAATTTGTATGTTAAAGTAAATGGGAATGATAAACGTATCTGATGTAAAATGTAAATGCTTTTTTTCAGTCGTATTGAGTACATAAATCCGTCTTTACATACACGTCTTTATTTAATTTATCCAGAAGAAAAAAAAAATTCCAACAATAATGCTCACAGAGAGAATAAAAATATCCAATTTGTATCAAGGAATTATGGACGAATGTTTCAATATCGTTAGATTGTATTTTAGGTTGTTATCTACGGTCTTCTCGATGAATCATCGTCTTTAGTGTTGTCGCGTCGTTTTCCTGAATAAAGTCATTATAAGCACAGCACGAAAGAAAAAAAATCGTATTATGCCCATTCGTTGACATTATATTCGTAAATGGTAAAGTAATTTGTTTATCTTAAAAAACGATAATATGTATGGGAATGGGATATCTTCCACTATGGAATTCAATGAATGTCAAGGCTGCTTATGCTTCACAAAAATAAATTTTTTTGCTTCGCTTTCATTTTTTCACGTTAAATGGAATTAAGGTAGCTGGGTTGGGTGAGGTGAAGACATTCAGAAAAAGATATTGTATATATCAGTAATTTCAGTCTGTCTAAAACTGCGCCAATATGAAAATTATTATATGAGTGTATGAAATTATGTTTTTGAACAGTCTATATGTATCTTATCACTCATCGTATCATGAGTCATTACTGATTTTAGCCCTTTCTTTCCAAGAAGACTTGAAAAAGAATATGATTTTCATTATATGACACATTCACACGAGAGTAGTTTATGCCAGTTTATGGATTTCGGAAGAAAGTCCGAATGAGCACGTTTTATTGCTTTCATGCATGTAGACACGTATGACCGCATTTGTGTATGGCTGACCTAATGAGCTTCAATTAGCGAACACATGAATCATCATAAAAAAGTCAGTAATGAAAATCTGTGCTTAATTTTTCTTTTCAGAGTAAACAATGACAACACTGGATGATAAACTGTTGGGGGAAAAGACGCAGAACTACTGCAGCAGTAGCGAGGATGAACGTGACGATGAACCGGAAGAGAAAAGTAGCTCATCTCCGGAAGCGACTCCTAAGCCAGGCCGCCTTGTAGCCGACAACCCCATGTCGACCTCAAAAATAGATATAAACAGCAAAGCGAGATGGGAGGGCTACTCTCAGAACACTGGACCAAAGGGGGTAATACGGGACTGGCAGTTGTTCAAAGAGCACGAGGAACGATCTCGTAAAGAGAACGAGCGGAAGCTATTGGAAGAGGCAAAGCAAAAGTCGATAACTTGCCGTCCTTATTCAGAAGACGAGAAAGAGAAAGAAGTTGCCAAGAAATTGGCTGAAGAGAGTCCTGACTTGGATTTAGATGAGCTTCTCATGTCCGATGATGTTCTTCAAGAGTTTATGAAAAAACGGATGGATGTGTTGTTGCAGACAAAAAATACTGCCATGCCTAAATTTAGTGGGCAGTTGTACAGCATTAATTCAGCAGACGATTTTCTCAAAATCATTGAGGATTCCGACCCTGGGATACCAGTTGTCATTCATATTTATGATTCAGCCAACAGGACTTGTAGCCGCTTGAACGACTGCATCTCTGCCTTGTGTAGTGCACATCCCAAAGTACAATTCTGTTGCGTACAGGCTGGCTGTGTGGGTGTGAGCAAGTTGTTCAGGAGCAAAGGTGTTCCTGCACTCCTTGTTTACAAAGCAGGGAATCTCATCGGGAACTTTGTCCAGCTTACTGAAGAGTTTGGAGATGAGTTTAGTGAAGGGGATGTGGAGAATTTCCTGATTGAGAATGGCATGATTGACGATCCGAGTAACAAGCCGATTATCATGGTAAAGAAGTAAAGTTGGTGGAAGCATATTGGGGTATACCGTGTACCGGGTTCACAATAAAATATTCTTTTCATTTGAAGACGCATTGTGAGCTTCCCTTTTTCAGTTTTTTTTATATTTCCATGTAATGATCGTTTTTGCACATTAACTTCCTTTTATATACTGTCTCATGTCATGTCTCATTCATGATGATTCATTCACACTGATCCTCACTTTTTATTAAGTATTGTCACAATCAAATCGTTTTTTTGCTTATACATTGACTTTATACACACGTACGTACTTCCAGACTTTTCATTATACGAGTAAAAAAACCAGGAAACTAGGATATCCTGCCTTCCCCACCGCCGTGTAAAATCGGTATTAGTAACGTATTTCATATTTTGTATGTGTAACGTATCTTGTAAAAGGCTTAAAAGCAGTGTGCAATTTGTAATAATGAGATAAAAGTAAAATAGGTAATAGTTTAAGATACAAATTACGATTAAAAACTATGGCACACCATCATCAGCAGTCAAATCTTTGTACAACAGTTTTTTACCTTATTAAAACTTTTTGTGCCAAAGAGTTCACTTTTTCATACCAAGAAAATCAGCAAGTTAATATGTTTAGCATCGATATAAGTTAATCATAGATTTAACAACATGGGTAATTTAAATACGCTTTGATTGTCGATTAATTCCTATACACTGTATGTGATTATAAATGTATGTATATGTCTATCAGCGTGTAACGATACTTATGTATGTATGTTATATTGCATTTATATATTATGTTGATTATAATCTGATAAATGATCTATTTCCTAGTTTCTCAACATCAATGTATTAGCCATTAATAGCCATTTATATTTTGATTTATTTTCTTGCGTGTAAAGATTTCCTAACGTAACGTTTTTCATTTAGGATATTTTGGAAATAGTTACTCTAGATTTGTGTTAGTGTCAGTCCAGAAAAATTGAATTAATACTGGATGCTCATTTAAGTTATAAACAATCAAGTACTTTTTTGTTAACATTTTTTCATTGATTTTTGTTAAGTTGTTTTGCTATATTCAATATTCAAAATATACCATTATTATTTAAAAATGCTTCAAATGTCTCTCATGTTGACCAATAAAAAAATAAAAAATGCACCGTATGAGATTTCTACGCTTAAACTTACAATTCAAGAAAGATTCGGAAATTTCAATTTCTTTGTCTTCCTATTCAGAATAATTTTAAACATAGGTACATATTTCAGCAAATAGGTTTTTTCATTCGCATTATAAACAGTCTTTGACCGGAAGGGTAGTAGGTCCCATGAAACATATTATCGTGCAATGCCATGCATCTGTAAAAAACCCACTGCTTTATTAAACGCATTCGTATAATTTAAAAACGATCTTCTTGACGGAATAGCCTGAGTAATTGGAATCCTCCAAATAGTTATAAACTTACTCCAGCAATTCATAATAAAAACAATTATCTCCCTACAACAGTTTGACATCTCACAAAGATCTTTTTATCAATTTCACCCAGTAACAATACAAACACAAGTCCTGAATACGATAATCCAAGTATTGGTATAATTCCAACTTTCCAACTATCTTCTAAGCATTAAAACATACATATAACATAGATACCCACTACAAAAATCCTGCATGCAATCATTTAAGCTTGGTTACTAACTAAAGTACATAGTTAATGTTAAGTAAGGTACTTTTCATTATGTCCCTGAATGATTCATCAAAAATATCATATCACCGTTTGTACTGTATATATAGTATATCATAACCTATACCCTATATCCCTCATCACTCAACACGACCATTAAGTTTTATTCAAAGGATTTAACATGGTTCTTAATGTATCTACCTAAATCCACTTTTTACAAGTCATTTTTTATATACGGATTACGAACCCATTTATCGAAGTGCATTTGAACATTTTTCATTTGCATGCACGTAAACAAAGCACATTTAAGGTGTGTGTTTCTTTACACATGGGATATATATGCACCTACTACGTCGCGTATATGGCTATATGGACATTTTATGCATTTACATAGGTATATATGGCTTCACACATAATTTTTGTTGTATGATATGCGTAGAAGATACAGATTTATGTATACAAAGATTATATATATCTACGTTTTTTAATACATAACAACATACTTCCAGATGATTTTGTCCGTATGACTTGAAGACAAATCCTTCAACACATACATAAAAACACCCAGCGCCAATGTGTAAAATAACACTTTAAATTTTTACTCATGCTCATTATTATTATTTTTTAATCCTTAACCATGTTTCAAGTACACCAAAGATTAATTATTAAAATGTTCTCGTAAATATATATATTCTTGTCATAAGTAGACAGTCTCTTTGACTCAAAAGTTTTAACAAATGAGTTGTAAAGGTAAAAGCCCATTTTTGAGATTGGTTATGTAATGTAGTTACGTTTAAAAAATAAAGATTCACGTGGCTCATCTAAATCTCAGTTTAGAAAAAAGTTCAAAGTTATCAAATAATCGTGTATTCAAGTTCCTAATTTAAATTGTCTTATTGTTACCTTCACCAATATAGTATTTTTTACAGAGCAGTTATTATTATCACAAAACTGAAACGCTTCAAGAAAAATCCCAGTCCCAGTGACCAGTTTACAAATTTTCAATAAGTGTTCAAGATTTCAAGTAACGCTTGCTACTATTTTTTAGAGATAACCCTAAGAAAGCTACTTCTTTGTCGCCTTATATAATTTTATACAGCCTTACAACGGCTCACTCCAAGAAACCTGAGTTCATTCCATTAAAACCAGTCATGGTGGAGCCTATATTTGATTACCAGTTTCGAATGATCTTGATAGGAGACAGTACTGCGGGGAAGAGCTCCTTACTTCGGTACTTTACTGATGGAAAATTTTCAGAGGTGGGTGGATACTTTGTAAAATTTGTTAATTGCTAATTTTGAGTAAGAAAGATGGTAGAAATTTAAATAACCTGTTTGTCTTTATAGATTTCTGATCCCACGGTTGGAGTGGACTTTTACGCAAGACTAATTCAGATCCGTAATGGTACGCGGATAAAGCTGCAGGTAAATTCATGAATATATTTGTAAAACTCGCTTTAATATCAACCAATTTGCATTGAGCCATTTTAAAATGAATGTTTTATTTATTTTAGCTGTGGGACACTGCTGGCCAAGAACGATTTCGGTTGGTGATGAATAAATGCATATTATAATGGTTGAATATGTAAAAAGCAACGTTTGACGTTTGATAAAAGTTAGATTTTTAATTTGTTTTGTGTGTTTTAATTACAGCTCAATAGTAAAATCCTACTACCGTAACTCGGTTGGAGCAATAGTGGCCTATGATATAACAAACCGTGAGTCTTTCGAGCACCTTCCAATCTGGATATCAGAGGCCAAGCGGCTAATAGAGCCAATTCGCCCAGCTTTTCTTATCGTGGCATGCAAATCAGATCTAGAATCCCAAAGACAAGTCCCGATGGAAGAAGGATTTTCATATGCTAATGCGCTTGGAATTCATTTTGTGGAAACGTCGGCAATGAATGGAGATAATGTTGAAGATGCCTTTCAAAAAATTACACAAGAGGTGTACAACCGTATACAAAGTGGAGAATATAAAATCGAGGACGACAATTTTGATGGGATTAAACCAGGCTATGCACGCAATGGGAATAGTGGTAATAACACAACTCAGCTATTGCCTGAAGGAACTCCAGAGAAATCAAAGTGTTGCTGATCCAAAGAATATAAGAGTAAAAGTGACAGTCACGTTTGTGTATTGTGGCTAATTTGTGTAATTGTACGTACGCGCATATGATACTTGATAATTTTAACCGTATATGTATTTTTTGCGTTAGGTTAAAGAGTGCGATTTTTAGTTTAGTATATTTTATGTTATGACACAGACAAGAATGATATATTAATATCGTAACAAATTGCTTCCGAGAGATTATCTGTATGTTGTGTGTATAATGTATACATAAAGCAATAACTATGCCGCAGTTTTATGCTTGTGATGACCAATTTTACCTTCTTCCTGTTCCTTTACGTAACTTCAATGTACATATAAAAAATCTTTATTATAAATCTTTGGACGTCTATAAAATCGTAAAAACCAACAACAATGTTAAAATTCTTCATTTTACTAATTTCTAGTACATATCACAGCTAAGTTCCTTGGGCTTAGTTTAGGTTCAAACACAGGCTTAATGTATACATTAGCGAGTGGATAAGATTCTTTGACGAATAACGCCCTATCAAGGAGTACTGCACTTTCTACGACATTTGCTATCATTAAACGTAACGAATAGAAGAGTACAACTTTGAACCAGTCGCTAAGAAAAGTAGCTATTTCATCCGAGTGGAGATCACATTCTGATAGGTTGAGATTGTCGAGGTTCCTTGTGGCACGAATAGCGTATCTAAATATGGGATGCATTTTAATTTTATGCCAGTTTCAGTTTTACATGAAGTTATTTTTGTGAAAAACTTACTCTTGAAAGCTTAACTTTTCGGTGTGTGGAACACCTCTGAGTCCTGCCCTTATAATTCCCCTTTTTCTAAGTATGGTTTCTAGCGTTGCTCTATAGCTGTGGGTCTACAATAATCAAGCAAAAATTCAACTAATACAACATTTTGAATGCATTATTTACTATTCATCAGGCCAAATAACTTATTTCTAACCATTAATTTCCTAACATGACCATCCCTTAATCGATCGCAATACTGTTCCAGGGCATGACACGCTACTTCGAGCGCCTCGTAACTAAATTTTATTCCCAAATTCTTGACACTTGGGCTGAGTGGAAATCTACATCCGTACGAAATTAATTTGAAACGTTCCAAATATAGTAGAGCTAATAACAAGATATATAAGATTAAACCTGTAATTGCATTCATACCCTCTTTCATCCATTTTCATGTAGCAGCATCCAAGTGACATTACAAATACAGCAGGAGAATTTGCAAAGTTGTGTAGTATCACAGGGGAAAGGTTACCACAAGAATGAAGCCCTGTTAGTCCAAACTTGAATTCCTGTTGTTGAAAATGTTGTTCATGCTTGTCAAGCTCTAGTTGAAGACAGAGATGAGATGGAGGGTCTGTCAACTTGATCTGGTGTGACGATTGTTTCTTAAGAAGGAAAGATTCCAGTTCTTTGTCAAATTTTCTAAATTTTCAAACAATAGCATGATTTTTAGCGATTCCCCAAAAATGTAAGATCTTATAAGCTCATGCATAGTCAAATTTATCATACGTTGCCGAATGTCCAAAAATCTCTTCTCTGTCCACACAGGTTAGCCTAAGTCCACACCCATACGTAAGGTATCTACTAAGGTGGCCTAAACCAGCTCCCACATCATAAACATGAGTTGCCCCAGTCATTTTACAAACACTCGATATTACCTAAATGAACAAATTTATTTCCCCAACATTCATTCATAATTCATATACCATATCATATACTCAAGTAAATAAAACAGAGTCACAGCCAGCACCTGCGCCATTTCTTCAATCTCGTGACGCTTCTTAGGTTTCACATGTCTCGTAAATAAATTTCTGAATTCCTTCCAAGAAACCTGAACTCCATCTTTTGACACGTTTCCTTCTTCATCATCATGTTCAATCCCACGAATCCGATCCACTTTATTTTTGTCAAATGTTCGTTTCAATGACAGGAGTTTAACAGTTGATTTCAATGCCATGAGACTTAATGGTGGCACGTTCCTGAAACAAATTCCACGTTCCAAAGATGTTATGCATGTATACATCAAAACTTTGCATTTAATCAACGTTCCACAAATATATCCGTATCTAATATCATGTTCATACATACCTCCACCGCAATTCATCCCACTCCTTCCCTAAATCCACGAAATCAGCCAACATCTCTGGACTTAATCCGGGCAAAAAACTCTGCCATGACAAGGGCAATTTCTCCCAATGCCTCTCGTAATAGAAATCCTACGGATTACAAACAAAGTTTAATGATAACACTGACAAAACACGCACATTCTACAATTTCCACACATCCGATCATACGCAACAAAAAACCCCAAGAACCATGCATAAACCTCATTATGACATGACACATTCATATTTCACCGAAAGAGCTTTTCTACACGTAAAAAAATTGAAAATCATAAATTTCATATATAGCTACAGATTTACCAACACAAACGAGTCTGCCAGCCACGAGAACTGCTCGAGAAACCTGTGTATGAGAGAGATCCAATGGAATGCTGAAGACTCATGAATCTCTGTGACTCCATCTACTTCCGTCATACCGGTGTGTATGTGTGTACACGTAAGTACGTTATCTTCTACCGTATGTATTTTATTCCTGAACACACAAAAAACACTACGGTGAAGAAAAAGTTTGTTACGCGGTGAGACTTTTATATTATTATTTCATGAGAGAATGACGATGATGAGATGGAGGAAACCAAAATGTACATACAGAAAAGAGTTTCGAAAAAATGCATGTTAAAAGCATTAGGAACACCTATATGTTTAATGAAGCAAAATACTTTAACGTAAGTACGTTACTAAATACACAGTTGCATACACGAAAGGTTATTAAAAGCCCATTTATAAGTGTATTTACAAACCCTATCATGAATGAGCGAGTAGTAGCATACATAATCCGGAAGCCCCGAATATTCCAATCTCTCTTCTACACACATCATATCATCCACGAAGAAGTCTTTCCGCATTACTTACATTTATACCAAAAACTCTCCGAAAAAAAGCGTAAGACCCAAAAATAGACACTAGTTAATAAGACTCTCCCGTATGTGTACATACGAACTCTTATATTGTACATGTTTTGAAAGTACTAACATCATCGTCAAGAAAGGGGTTACAACTTAGCGTGTTCAAAATATATGCACAAGTCGTCGACATGTAATTTAGGAAACAACCGTAATTGAAGTTCTATAGTACACTTTATATGCAATATACTTTTGCTCTCATCAGTGACTATATGAGTTACTTGTTACTTAACAAAGATGCTGCGTAATGGATAACACGTATGTATATGTTCCCAATTCTCAAAAACTGCACTCAATTTCCACATTTTTCTAATACGTTTCTGTTCTAAAAGCTTTTCCAACCGCGGCTGTGCTCTCTCAATATTTTTGTGTTTTTCATTTTTTCCATGAAAGTGTGTTGGCACGCGTACAAAACAAATGATTCATCGAAAAAGAGAACAAGCTGTGTGGCTAAGACTTTTCGAGTTTTTACAAGAAAAATATATCAGATCTGATTGAGAATACATTTTATTCCTGTAGAATTCATATATAAAATGATGGATTCGCCATCATCGCCAGTGTCACCTCAATTATTCCTACTGCATCCAAGTAGGAATACTCTAAGCCGCATATCACCCCATCGAATGTCAATTCAGCATACATACCCGATTCATCTCAGTCCTAAAATCTCTTGTGTACCCAGATCAAAGTCCCTGCCAAACATTATCAACCTTCTCCAGTCATCATCTCGTAAGATAATCACAAGCTCAAGCTCGACTGCGCATTGTTGTGCAAGTGTTAATGTTAGCCAGCCAGATAAAAAGGTTGCAAGTTATCATCAGAAGCCAAAGATTCTTAAGAAAACTTGGGATAAAGTAAAAACTATCATTCATAATCCTCCATTGGGCTCCTCTGTGAGACGTGAAAGTTTGAAGAAAGATAAGGTGAGTAGTAATATTGCAAGGAACAGTGGGGTAGCTTCAGCTCCTTCCACTCCTCTGCAAAAGTCTGCTTTTGATTTTGAGGAGCCTTCTTGTGGGGAAAGTGGACAGAATGAAGAGGATGAATATGATGAAAGAGAGAGGATTAGACGGAACTATGCGCTGTTGCAGAAGCGGTTATCTGAAGAGTTGCACCAAAGGATGAGTGAGTGTAGTAAGGCTACAGATACGGGTAGTAGTAATAGGTTACCGGAACACTTGTCTGACGAGTTTAAGAAGAGGTTGCAGCAGTGGGAAATGTGGAGGGCTAGTACTGGAAAGGTGCATTATACTGAGGAGGAGTTACAACAAATCGTTCCTCAGGAGTTTTCTAAGAAAATGTTAGAGTGGGAGTGTATCAAGCATTCTCATCATACTCAGGTTGAGCAGCAGCAGCAAGAGTCGAGTGGGGTTACGACAGGGACGACGGTAAGTGAGACTGTTGGTCAGTCGAAAAAGTCGAGGAAGAAGAAAGCGTCCTCTGCAAGCTCTTCCTCAGATGCGAACGCTGCGTCTACTGCACATTTGAAAGAGTTGGCTTGGCTGGAGAAGCAACTTGAAAAAATCGAGGTTGAGAAGAAGAGGTTAGAGAGGGAGATGAAAAAGTACCTGGAGAGGGAGAAACGGCTGGAGAAGATGAAAGAGGTACTAAAGAATAGTCCTACGACTGATGTTTGGATAAAGACGCCCACTGCTAAGTGTAAAGTTGAGAAGATAACTGAGAAGTTTGCGAAAAAGTTGTATGAGTGGGAAGAAAAGCAGGGGATTGAGGCGGAGAGTAGCACTATGGCCCTTTTGAACCCAAAGTATTATGATACGAGTACTAGTTCACGCTGTGAGGATAATGTGGAGGAAGAACATAAAGTTGAGTTGTTGGAGGAGAGTAGTGGGGAGAAAGGTGGGGATGAAGGAGATTGTGTTGGAGAAGAAGAGGAAGAAGAGGTGCTCGGACCGTTGGATTTGATTAACGCGAGGTTGAAGGAACGGGAAGGCGAAGAGGAGACGGAAGTTGAAAAGAGTGTTAGGAGGGCTATGGATGATGTTGCTGAGGCCCTTGCGGAGGCTGATGGGGAAGGGAGGGTGAGTTTTATATATTCTATTTGGTAGCCTAAATGCTGTGCATATTTAAAATTCAAAACGCTTTTATTTTAGATCTCGTCAGCGGCAAGCTCATGCTGCTGCTCAGCAGACTACGATGAACCAACAGACTCGTTTGCAACCCAAGAGAAAAACAATAGCGGAGCTTCAAACACCGATTCGGAAATGTTTTACAAGCCAGAACCTCGAGTAAGAAGTACCAGACGCCGCTCGTCTGACGCCATTTCAACACCCCTTTCAGATGCAAGGTCTCCTTCGCTAAGTGCATTTACTTCTGATGATGAAGGTGAGGGTGGTCTGTTGAAAACTGTGAGTGAAGAGAATGACGATACGTTGCTGAACGTTGTGAAAGATGCCGAGTCTCAGACGGAAGTTATTGTTAGAGCGAAACCTGTTGTGGTTGAGGAGGATGATGATCGTGGGGGTGAAAATCAAGAGGATAGTACTACTCAGAATCCTGGGATTTTTGTTCAGACAAAGAGGACTATATTTACTCCTATTTTAGATGATGATTTGGTGATTGATTCTACTGAGCATGTTGTGTTAATTCAGCAGGATAGTGAGCGTGTTAGCGATAATATTGTTGTTTCTGAGCATAGTGTTTGTGGGAGTAGTAGTGGAAGCATTCCTAGTATATCCAGTCCTCCTGTTTGGAAGAAGCTTGAGGTTCATGAGAATAATATCGTGTGTGCTGATAATGATAATAGGCCTAAAGTTGTTGGGGCTATACCTAAGAACGCTAGGCCTACCGATTTGAAACTTAATTTACGGGAAAGTGAAATATTTGGGAGTCCAAATTATAAGCCACAGCCTAAAACACAGTTGCACAGGGCATTTCCTAAAATGGGGAAGATACCTGTTTGGTGTTCTCCACTTGTTGCAAGAAGACAGTTTTCTAATACGTCAACTGGAGAGCAACAGCAGCAGCAGCAGCATAGTCCTATTCAAATTCCTATTATTTCTACCCCTGACGATTCTGATTTCAGTATTGACAAGTTTCTTCAAGATTCCAAGTTACTTGATGCTGCGATTAATACACCTTCTGATGCTACTACTACACCATTTTCGACCAGTTCAAATACCAACGTATCCTCCTCGCCATTTCAGTTACAACCTCCAAAGAGGTCTGTTGGACCAAGGTTGCCTAAAACTAACCCTTTGATTCCAAGAAAGTACACGATTGGGGGTGGGTTTCCACCCAGTCAGTGTTCTAGTGGTAGGGGTACGCTGCTAACTAGATCGAATTCTTTTGGCTATCAACGGGGGATGGAGTATGGAGGGGAAAATAAAGTGTGTAGGGGTGAAAGCATTGGGTGTTCTCCAGGGGGTGTTTGTCAGCAACAGGCTTCTGGGTCTGAGATAAGTTTAGATGGGATGAGTGTGAGGGATGATGATGGGGATGACAGGGGTGAGTTTCTTCGTCACCAAGGGGTTGTTGGTAGCGAGAGGATTATGATTGTGGGAGGGGCTTGTGGTGGCGGTAATGGGTCAAGAGGGTCTATGCATTCTGTTACCAAATCTAAGAGCACTGGGTCAATTAGGAGTAAGTTTGGAAGGGCTCTTGCTAGAGGGTTTGGGTTTAAGAATAGTAAGAAGCAGGAGGAGGGACGGGGTGACGAGGGTCAGGTTGGGGGTGTTGGCGAAGAAGGGGGAGGATTGAGATCTCCTCTTACTCCTCCTGAGCAAGTCAATCCAAATGAATTGGATAGAAGTGTTGGGAATAGGAGTAGGAGGCCTAGTGGGACACAACAGGATGGACATTTAAGTACAATTAGGAGGCTGGGGAGTTGGATACCGAAAGTTGGAGGGGGTGGCAAGCAGGAATGATACAAGCTTACTTCTTACAAATTATATATTTACAAACAATTATTGTATATTATGTAAGGCACAAATAAAGAGCTTAAATGAAACATTCGAACAAAAATTAAATCACAGTATTACGCGAAAGAAGACAGACAGAAGCTGAAGACATCCAGTGACCAGTGACCAGTGATTTGGCATATATAATGAAAGGGGAATGGATAAAACGTGCGATTGAAAGACATTTTCAAACTTACCTTTAAAAATAATCCAGATTCCAGTTTAGCCTCCAGCAATCCGACGTTTTACCAAATGTTTGACAGCTTTTGTCTTTGTTCACAAAATTTTAAATGCTTTCTGTTTCCTTTTAATTAATTTTTACTTCACCTGTTCCACAGTTGTGCTTTCACAAGATATACCGTGAAGGCCTACTCCCGGCAAATGTTTCTACTTTTTGGGGCAAAGTGAAACAAAAAGTTATGTGCTAATATTGTATTTAACATGGTGAAAGCACATGCTGTAAACACTAACACGCGGTCTAGTCAAATGCTTTCATGTTCAATCACAGCTTGTCTTGTCATCATCTGTTTTGATTTGGTGTTTGGATAAATGCGTCGTAGAAAGAAATACATTAAAAATTAAAAGCGTGTAGAAACAATCAAACAATGTGATTTGATTGATTTTCGAAATAAGAGCGACCTTTGTTGTGTACATTTAATATAGTCTTGTAGGGTGGTGTTAATTTAAGCAGTGAGTTTGTGACGAACCAAAAAAAATGGGACGACGGACAGCAACGCTTCCACCTGAAATCAGGCATTTGCCGTTATCCCAGCGTCAAATGCTTGGAATTGGTGAAATCATCCAGGCGCTGTTGAGTCAGACTAATAACAAGTTGAAGAATGGGGATAGTCATGAGAATAAGGAGAATGAAGAGTCTGTGACAAGGCTTAAGCAAAGGATTAGTTCAAAGTATGGGTTGGAGAGTTCTCCTCGTTTGACGGATATCATTGCAGCGGTTCCTATTGAGCATAGGAGGGCTTTGTTGCCGAGATTGAGGGCGAAGCCTGTGAGGACTGCGAGTGGGGTGAGTATTTGTTTTTATTATTATTATTTTATAGATTGCTCATGTGATTTAGATTCATGCAAATTTTGGTTTTTATTACTAGATTGCAATCGTAGCTGTTATGTGCAAACCCCACAGATGTCCGCATATCAACATGACAGGGAATATTTGCGTGTATTGTCCTGGCGGACCTGATTCAGATTTTGAGTATTCAACGCAGTCTTACACTGGATATGAGCCTACTTCTATGAGAGCCATTAGGGCTAGGTATAATCCTTATTTGCAGACAAGGCATCGTGTGGAGCAGGTGAAGTTTTATTGTCTTATCTTGATTTAATTAATTACTGTACGTTTTTGTATAACTTGTGACTTTGTCGATGCCTGTTTCTGAAAGTCAATTTACATTTCTTACAGCTGAAACTTTTGGGCCACTCTGTAGACAAGGTGGAGTTTATAGTCATGGGTGGTACGTTCATGTCATTGCCAGAGGACTACAGAGACTATTTTATCCGGAATTTGCATGATGCTCTATCTGGTCATACGTCGAATAACGTGAAGGAAGCTGTGTACTACTCTGAACGAAGTCGAACAAAATGTATTGGGATTACTATTGAAACTCGACCGGATTATTGTCTGAAGCGTCACTTGTCTGATATGTTGTTGTATGGATGTACGAGGCTGGAGATTGGTGTTCAGTCTGTGTATGAAGATGTGGCGAGGGATACGAATCGGGGGCATACTGTTAAGGCTGTTTGTGAGAGTTTCCAGTTGGCGAAGGACTGTGGGTTTAAAGTTGTTACTCATATGATGCCTAATCTTCCTAATGTTGACTTGGAACGGGATATACTACAGTTTCAGGTAAGTATGGGTTCTTTATAATAGATTGCTTTCAATTATTTACGTAAAAATATACAAAAAAAATTCAACTCCCATCTTTCCAGGAATTCTTTGAAAACCCAGAATTTCGTCCAGATGGTTTGAAACTGTATCCAACTTTAGTGATACGAGGAACAGGGCTGTACGAGCTCTGGAAATCTGGGATTTACAAGTCTTATCCACCAAATACACTTGTTGATCTTGTAGCCCAGATCTTATCACTCGTACCTCCATGGACGCGTGTTTACCGTGTACAACGTGACATCCCCATGCCTTTAGTTACTTCTGGTGTGGAGCATGGTAATCTTAGAGAGCTGGCTCTAGCTAGGATGAAGGATTTGGGGTTGGAATGTAGGGATGTGAGGACAAGGGAAGTAGGAATTCAGGAGATTCATAATAAGATTCGTCCAGAGAATGTGAGTTCAATTTCAGTTTTGCAACCATTGTGAACATATTAACATACGAGTTGGTTTGTAAAGCAATAACGTTTATTAATATTTCTAGGTTGAGCTCATTCGCCGCGACTACTACGCAAACGGCTCGTGGGAAACATTCATATCTTACGAAGACCCCGACAAAGACATCCTCATTGGACTCCTCCGACTCCGTAAATGTTCCCAGGACACTTTCAGACCAGAACTCAAATCTCAGCCAACCTCAATCGTCCGAGAACTTCACGTGTATGGATCAGTCGTACCTGTTTCTGCTAAAAACCCAAACAATTTCCAGCACCAAGGTTATGGAACTTTACTCATGGAGGAAGCCGAACGTATCGCCAAGTATGAACATGGAAGTGTAAAAATTTCTGTTATTTCTGGTGTTGGGACAAGAAACTATTATAGAAAGCTGGGCTATGAGCTTGATGGAGTGTATATGAGCAAAACAATTTAAATTAATCACAATACACTTATGACTTATAAATGTATTATATAAAACCGAGTAATTCTGGTTTATTTCCAGAAATACCAGTTTAAACTAGAGGTTAATAAAAACGCCTCACGTTTTAATCATTTATATATAATTAACTGAACACTCTTAATCAATCGCTCGTATATGTGCATCATCCCATTAACATTTAACATGTCTAGACATTTTTAACATTATAATGATATGATAAACCATCAAGGTATATAATTTTTTTGACAAGTAAAACCTACTTTGCATAGGTATGCGTATGTCAAGATCCACATAAAATGTAGTAAGCTTCACAAAAAGTAATTTCTTTGTGTGCTTCCTCGTACTCTCTCGTTTTCATTGTCAGTAGGTCATCATCAATGTACGTTCTCCCATATTATCTTATCCTATGTAATATCTCCTCTCCGGGAAAGACGAAAAAGGTTCCCTACTAACAACTAATGTTCATATTATGCAGATCTTGTTTCTATCTGCTTTTTATGCACTACACTAAATTGACATGTGTTGTGGCAATCCTGCAGCTGTTGAAGTGCTGTGGTATATACATATTTTGGAGAGGGCACATAAAAAAGAAAGGAGAAAAAGAGCTTCTCTGAGAAAGGATGTTATTTCTTTTGAGACATAAAATAGTGTATGTGTTGTATGAGCATGTATTTTTAGCCTTTTTGTGGATGGAGTGAACATATTATACAAAGGACGACGGATGGATGGTGGTGATGGTGTTCCAACAAAAGTCACCTGATTTAAACACTACTGCTCCACAAATAAATATATATTTTGTGTATTTTTCACTCGTTTTTTATCCTATCCTAAAAACAGGATGATAACGATGGGGTTATTACATCGTCGTAGTAGTTGTTGTTACTCTCATCTTGTTGTGATATTTAACACGTATCAAAATTTAATCAAAGTGATCATTTAAATTGAACTAGTCAAAAATTCAAAATGTGAGGATTTCTTTTGATGGACTGTTTGTGTAAATAGTGGTTTAGCAGCAATGCTTTCTTCTTTCTACTTAAAAGTATCGTAGGACTGAGCTAAAATATTTTAACATAGCAATAATTTCACCCAAATTACGTCACAAAATAAGGTAAGTTTAAAATTAATCGTGATTATGATGAGGAATTATTATCAATCATGATGTTGATGATGCAGGAAGTATTGATTAGATTGTGTGTGAATTGTTTCCTTCCAGATTGGTCTCAACTCAACCTCAACCAATTAAGCAGCACAAGAAATATTAACTTTAAGGTCTCAGTAACCACAGGAAGTACATCATAAATAAACTCACAAAGAATGGCTCATCAGCAACGGTTCTTAACTAAGCGGTCTAGATCAAGTCTTTTTGACGCTGCCACCAACTACCAAGACTATGGAGGATCAGATCGGATGCTGATCTATAAATTGGCGAAAGGTATTCAAGAAAATACATAATAAGAAAGAGTACTTCAGTTGGATAGGGTTAATTTGGGTGTATTTTGTGTTGTAATAGATGACGAGTCTTTAATGCGGCGAATGACAAGATTTCAAACAGCCAAAGTTCACAATGGTTGTGTTAATTCAATTTGTTGGAATGATGGTGGCAAATATATTCTGTCTGGGTCGGATGACCAGCACCTCAAAATCACAGATCCATTTGCTAAAGAGCCAAAGGTAAGTGGTTAGTTTTTGTTTTGCTGGAAAAAGTGTATAGAATATTTTATATATGGAAAAGATAACATGAATGTTTGATGTTGAATTCTTTAGGTTATCGTAGATTACAAGACGTCCCACCGATCAAATATCTTTTGTGCCAGATTCCTCCCATTCAGTGATGACTGTAAGATTATATCTTGCTCTGGAGACGGAATGATTCACTACACTGACCTGAACAGATCTCCGGAGGAAAATAGCAAATGTCGGTTTAGCTGTCATGATGGAACCTGTTACAAGATTATTACAGTACCTAATGAACCTCATACCTTTCTCAGTTGTGGGGAAGACCACACTGTTCGATTTTATGATATGAGAGTTAAAGAGTCTTGTGTGTGTGTTAATAATCCGGTTAGTTTTTATTGTTAAAGTCATGGTATACTTTTAATGTATTGTTGAATTTGTAAGATTTACTTTTGATACTTTATTTGGTGTATAGACTGATGTTATAATATGTGCCTCACGGGCAGTTACTTCTATGGCTGTAAATCCCCTGGTACCTTGGTATTTGGCTGTTGGAACTGCAGATAGTTCTGTTAGGATTTTTGACAGGCGGAAACTTAGTATTGGTAGTAAGACATCGTGCGCAGAAGGTAAATTTTTACTAGATAAGTTTTAGTTGTTGGTAATTACATTCGGTTTTGTTATGTACGTTTGAGGGATCGGTTATTTCAGCTCAAAGGGCCAGTGAACTGCGTTGCCTGACTGTTCCTGAACTTGAAAGCACTGAAAGATTCTATCGTATCACATCTCTAACTTATTCGCCGTACGGAACACAGATATTAGCTAGTTACTCCAGTGATTATCTTTATCTTTTTGATATTCAGGTACGGAGAAGTTTATGTTATGCAGTGATTATGTATTCATATGATTTGTTGTTTTTACTAATCTTGCTCATAATTTGTGTAGGAACCTAGTGAAAACAAAGAATTCAAGCTGGAATTAAGTCAACTACTGGGTCTATCTGATTCTGAAGAAGTTCCAGCAAAAAAAGTAAAGAAAGCTACCAAGCCACAGCTTCGTAGATTACGGTTAAGGGGAGACTGGTCGGATACGGGGCCTAACGCTAGACCTCAAAATCAAAGTGGAGGAGGTTAGACTTTTATAAGATACCTTTATTCCAAGGACGTTTATTTAGAAATCGGAGATTTTCTTAGAAAATGTACAAAGTAATTTACGTTTTTATAGAAATAGCCCAGGCTCGGCCAACGCTTCAACAGTCGTTGATGGAGCGCATGACATTTGTTCTTTCTCAAATGCTCAACGACATTTCTAATATCTCTGGGGATCAGCCATCATCTAGTCGTACTAACGGGCACGTTAATGCACCTGCGGAAGCGGAAGACGAAGCTTCTGCTAACGCAAGAGAAGTTGAAAGTGGAGGAAGCAATGATAGTAGTAGTAGTATGGGGGCGAGCTCTGATCAGTTGGAGGATCAGCTGGCGTCATTAAGGAATTCTTTTGTGAATCGGTAGGCCGCTATGACTAACTTAAAATAATAACGTCAAGAGAATAAAATTTCATCATAAATCAGTTATGAATATCTTTAAATTGTAGTCACAACGTAGAACCAGGTGCAGTAAACATAAGTTACCGGGAAGGAGGGAGTAACGCAGGTTTGATATCAGTATCTGTTGGTAGTGAAAGTGAGAGAGGAGTTAGTGCGGAAGATGTTGGTGTTGCTGACATGGAAGAACCGAGCAGGTAGAGAATTTGTTGGTGTTACCATATAATTGATGAAATCATTTCTAAATCCAACACAGCTTATACAACCCTAGCGAATTTATTTACAGCTCTTCAACCGCAAAGAAACTATGGGAGAAACAGAAATCTTCAGAGCTGAAGCCTAGATCTCCAGGAGGAAAGATTCTTATGAAGTATATTGGGCACAGAAATGCGAGGTGCGTTAGTTTTGTATTGCTTGAGTATTATTGTCAATATATTTAATTGATATTGTTTTAACGTTACATTCTCTTTGCTTTTTTAGAACAATGATTAAAGAAGCTAACTTTTACGGCGACAAGTATGTATTATCGGGTTCAGACTGTGGTCATGTGTTCATTTGGGAAAAGATGACGGGCAGACTTGTTCAGATCTTAGAAGCTGATAATCACGTAGTCAATAACGTTCAACCTCACCCTATTGATCCAATTATTGCTACTTCAGGGATAGACTACGACATTAAAATATTTGCTCCTGTTGCTACAAAATCGACATTCGATCCATTAGTTGCTACAGAGGTAAGCAATGCACTATCAATATGTATGTATGAAATTTTAACTTACTGATGATAATAATTACTCATAATAACACTTTTATTTCCTATTGATTAGCTCATCAAGCGTAACGAGGTAATGCTGGAAGAGACCAAAGACACGATAACAGTCCCTGCTGCTTTCATGATACGCATGCTTTCATGTCTCTCACATATAAGACGTTTAGGAGGAACGAATAGTGGTGAAGGTAGTGGTAATGGACAGCAACTGGAACAAGGTCAGCGAGCAAGCAGTGAAGGAGCTAATAATAGCCCTTCAGCCTCGACATCACAGGAACGAGCATCTTCCCCTGCTGCTGGTGGCAGCAGCTCAGCATTGACCAAAATCACTGTTCCACGCCAGCCAGACAAGGATAGTGATGATGAGGATGAGTGAATTAGTATTATTACAATGTGTTTGATTCTGCAGCTGGTTTCACAATGTAGAGACTTTTAAAATACCGATAAATTATTGATTACTCTTGAAAAAAGTCAAATCTATATGCGTGCATGATTTACGCTAGTCCTCCCTTTTAGAATTTAAGTCTGTTAACTTTATTTAAACATATTATTTAAAAAGCAATAGTATAATTCATAGGTATGTATGTATCGAAAGACCTTCGAGTATAATTTTCATGCCTTTTCGATCTTTTAAAATATTCAGAATATCGATTAATTACAGTCGGGGCCATTTGACTTTATTTGCAGGACTTTAGCATTCACCTTAAAGCTAGTATGTCCTGTAATAATTTATCGTATACGCTCTCTTGCTTTTTGTACGACTGTTTGATTTGCAAAAAAAGTCGAATTAATTTACGGTAATATTTGCGTGGATATGCAATATTGGTCGACAACGATTTACAAAGCCGTCTTCTGAATATTATGGCTAGGTTCTTGGTGTGTATTGATTTATCGGATATATTCATGATAGTCATTAATGGCGGACTATTTTGTGAGGGTTATGTTTCTCTCTAGTTCTAGTTCTGTGACGGATTTTTGCATGACTTATTATCGGAGAGAATATTATAATGCTAGAAGTTTTTTTTTTAAGTATACGCGAGTGCTTTTGAAAATGACTGATGATAAATATATAATTATTGACGTAAGCCTCTGAACGAGATGATTCGAGATGAACATAAACAACATTGGCGTATTTATTCTGAAAACAAAAAAGAGTTAATATCCGTACAGTATCCAAACATATATTATAATGTAGATTTACACAGTTAACTTTATCATACTTTAAGTACCAATGCCTCATTTACAGTCTCTTTCTTTACTAATTATCATAAATATATCATGTTATACATTAAAATCCAATTCAATGTCACCAAATGAAATTTATCCGTCAACAATTTACATGTAACTTAAAACATCTTTATTTATTATGTTTTGCTTATCCAGAGTATTTACTAAAAACTAAGTACTTTTGTGTAGTACTACATGTGAAAAAGGCTTTATTGGTGCTGTGATTACTTAAAATCTTTACACGTTTAAAGGAAATTAAAAAAGACCGTTGTGAAGTCTATCGTAACTTGAGCTTAAAGATCAGGTACATACTTATTTTAGCTACTACACTATATTTACAGAGTACATATGTACATATACATATATACATATAATTTTGCAAAGTATAGATTTTACACCTTATCTTAATTACTGCTAAATTATAAGCCTTCTTATTTTTTAGCACCCAATCATTCAGTCATATGTACTCATATAAACACATGCAAACGAACGTATTGTACGATTTCTAAGCGATACATTTAAAAATTCTATCTAAAGTAAAGAATTAAAATTCTCCTTCCGTAGACATATACATCCATACTATATTTGATAATTAACTATCGATTATTAACGTCAATCTAACTTATAAATGTTACGTATCCTTACTGCTTATGGTAGTATGACAAAACCTTTTTACCCATATGCCATATATGTTGCATATGTACGAACCAACGGACACAACAACAATTTCCATTATTACCTAAACCGCTGTGTTACGTACACCCCTATGTGTACACATATATGTGCACCGCTAACCCCCATTTTCCTACTATCCGCCATGTTGGTATCTGACTTTCCCCAATCCTTTTCGACCACTTGTCTGCTTTTTTTAGTAGAGCTGAAGCAACACAATGATGTGGGTAGTGACAATACTTACGAAAGTTAGTACAGTTCCTTTCTGCATCAAGTAGAAGCCTCCACAATCGAAAGCCAGTTTTCTACAGCTTTCCAGTTTGTGAAGGTAGAACTCGTATGCATACTTACCTCTTGGAATATGGCGAAGACCTGACATTATCGATCAAATTTATTTATAAATGCCATATAATGGTACATTAAATACTAAATTGCCAAAATCAATATGGTTCATGTCAATATGTATATATATATATGCGCAAAAATGTTTGTGGATTGATACTCACCCTCTTTCCAGCTTTCTACAAAAGTTGTGGACATGACATTGAGACGACCCATGGACGGATAGAAGATGAATAGCCGGATGCAATAGAATACAGCAATGACTGCAAAGAGAACCGAGCCTTCAACAGGGAGCACCTTAAGATGACGGATTGGGGTGTAGAAGAGAGTACACATTAGCATCATGTAGATACTTTGATGGTTGAACAGCATCTTGGCGTATGCGTTGTTCAGTCCGTCTACCACGCCCTCTACGTCCTTGTACCTAATTCAAAAATATATACGCTTATTTTTAACAAATGACCTCGCAAATAGGAGGGCACTGTAAATGGTCAAACCTCTGTGCTTGACACTGACCTGTCCAGAGCATACTGAATATCCACAACGTTCTGAACGACAGAAGCTAGGTACACAGAGTCATCATCGTATCCTTTCCCACCCTCCTTGATCCTTGTCTGCAAAGCACTCATCACCTTTTCCTGCGCTTTCTCCGTGTGAACATTGCTGAAGTTTGATTTTTGCTGTTGGTTTCCAGTGCCCTTGCCCTCAAATGCTGCCCAGTTTTTGATCAGCACCTCGTTTAAATGTGGTACGTCACATTGGTTGTTTGCCATCACCACTGCTCCACGGTAGCTCAGCGTCTCCAGACAGTGGACCAAAGATCCCGAGGCTACGACCATAATCACTTCTGTTCCGTAGATATGGCTCCAGATTATTATGACGATCCATAGCTGGTAGGCTGTTCAAGGAATACAATGAAATGTACTTTTATAATATGTACTTATGCACGTAGTATGTGTACTGCTTTCACCCCCAACTTTCACTCACCCCCTGCGAGATACATGATCACTGGATTGTCCTCTTCGGTGATGCTGTAGATGTACGCTGGGAACCGTGGGACGAACCAGTAGTGCATTGCCAATCCTATGAAGCCCACGATCCCCATGAAGATGTACAGCACAGTGGTCTTCCGGAACAACCGGTTCTGTTTGGTGTGACAAGCTGACATTGTGGGCAGTGGTCCGTTAGGCATATTTGGCAGTCCACGGAGACTTGATCCTACGATAAAAAAAATGTTTCATACTCATATGTAATACTCATTTACACAAACGCATTAATATTTTCCTCACCAATGACGGTCCTTTCAAGATTACACCAAGAATCCACGCTTTGAGCGACTTTCTCCTCATTCCTCAAGTACGCCCTCATGTTGGACAATGGGATACACATAGCAAACATCCAACAGAGCTGGGCAATGATGTTGATTGGATCTGGATCATACTGGATGGTGAGGAGGAGCTTGACTGCTTGGAAAGTGGCTCCAAACGTGACGCCAATGAAGTTCAGATAATAGAACCACTTGAACAATCCATCCGAGTAGTACGTCACTTTGAGTCCCGTGTGGTCGATCCTAAACGGGAAGGAACCAAAGTTCCGGAGCAGTTTGAAATAGAAGGAGTATGATCCAAATCCTGTGTCGTCCATATTAGTCATGTAAACTGTTTACTTGAATTTGGGTACTTTTACAAGTTTTTTTTTCTTGGGGGTTGTTATGTAGGCTTACGTCATTCCAACATTTGGAATATTTTTGCTTTATTGCGTACTAGGGCTCTGTGTCTCTTTTTAACAAACGTGAATTTAACGTCACTGCTCACTGTCTGAAGCCCACTGGTCGACTGCGGAGAATGTTCGAGTGGCGTTTGTTTTCCTGTATATGCGACGTAAGGAAGAAAGACGGGACACACAGTGCCCTGTGGTATATGCGAGAAGCTTTACTATGAATGCTCTTGTTTTTTAGTATTGTTGGGATATGTGGGAGAAAGCAATCAATCGAACATTGTACATACTACGTATAAATGTCTGTCCAGGGTAGGTTAAGAGTATATGGAGAAAGCAGGCAAAATCGAATGTCCCTGGATAAGCGTTTAAAAATTCATGGTTATTTAACAAAATCTTTTGCTTCTAAACTGCTGTTAGCCCCTTAGAAATGTGATATTTTTAAACCCCTTTGGAGTGTATAGCCTAATATTGCTTCTTTTGCTTGTGATTCCCGTTATATGTATAATGCTATAAACTATCACATTCTTGTATTCATTCTTTTGGGATATTCAACTTCTTACTATGAAACTCTACAAAATCCTAGAACAATCTTCCTCAAATTCGATCGATTTACTAAATTTATACATTTTTGGTAGCAACGTTTGTTTTCGCTTAAAATTTACGTAGTTTGGAAGGAAAATCAAAACTTGTCCATCTTGAATCAGATAAGTTATTAGGAATCTTCGCAGTGATCATATACATGAATATTTTACATGTTTCAAATCAATAATACGAACGAATTAAGTCAGACTGTGCAAATAACTACACAGCATTCGGACGAATACCCCTGACCCAGCTTTTTAGTTTGGTTGTTTTTTACATAAAATATTATATCAAACAGAGATAGGGTCGTTGTCAGATAATAAATGTGCTCGTGCTGGGACTGGAACTATTATGCATGCTTTTTGGTTTTTTGGAAGGCTTTAACTTTTTAGTATAAGAAAGTAATACGATTTTTATGGAAATACGGTGGCGTCTTCGCTTAAGTATGCTTGTCGTATATAAACATGGATGTTTTAATACCCAAAGGTATTCGATTTTCCATGCATTCAAATGCAAAAAGAGACTAGTAAAAATTATTGTCTGAAATCATAAAAATACTGGAAAATCGACTCGCTTTTAAAAGTTTAAACTATTCATTTGATCATCTTCTGTAAAAAAACCTAAACAAAAATGCATTTTCCATGTAAAAGCAACTCATTATAAAACAAAACTTTCTTTTTGATAGATTTCTTATTAGCTTGACGAAAAGAAAAAAAAAGCATTATCACATCAGCGTCTTCTCCACAAGGAGTCCCATAAATTCAAGGTGAATATACCGACTATGTATGTATATTCGCCCCATCATTCTAATAAAAACCACTCCATATGAAAAACAATAAAAAACGGTAATGACAGCAATGAACTCTTATTATACGTTCGTTTTTTTACACTTCTTTGACTGCCTAATAATAAGTAGAGACGTTAGAATAAATTTTTAGTAGCCCACTTGAGCTACAATTTCGCGTGTTTTTTTTCAAAGGTAATAATAATTACGTATGGATAAATGGCTCAATACAAATGTATATATGCGTATGTATGAGGAAAGAAGCATTAGCAATAGCTCTCGATTTCACCCCTTTTCTCTCCCTTCTTATGGCATTCATTTTCCTTGGTGTAGAGGCTCAACGTGACAAGGAAAGCTCACCTCCCATCATAATCTCTCGTTGAATAATTGATGCTCTTAAATCATCAAAAATACCAACCGTGTCCAGTATTTTCTCTCTCGAAAAATTTAGAAAGTCATACACTGTTGTGGTTGTATATATATAGGTTTCCTGGAAAATGCGAGCATTACGTATATATTTGTATAAAGTATATATAATGCCCACTGAATACGAGTTATATGCAAAATGTTAAAACCAAGTTTACGTATGATGACTGAAAATGGGACATTAAATTATTCATAAAAATTAAAATATATGATTTTCTTTGTCCACGTAAGCATAAAAGCAAGTGAAAAACAATAAAATCGATGATGATGATGAAGAGGACGACGGAGAGTAAACCACTGCGGAAAGCAAAAACATTGTATACATATCATGACTTTTCCTCAACAGTAAGAGGCAAACGATTCTTTAAATAATCATAAAATATTGGGGAAAAACGGGGGCATATATGTGTTCACGAATATGCAAATGGGTGGAAAGTCAGAGGGATAATAGTCTTATAATACATCCAGCAGCAGCGTTGGGCTATATACTTTTTTGTACATATGAAGGCTAAAGCTAAACGGTTATTATCCGTAAAGCGTTTATAAATTCATACAGGCTAAAAGAATTGCTCTTTTTCCTGGGCTCTTATTTCTTTCTGTCAGCCATATTTCCCTGTCAAAGAAAACTCAGCCCTGTATTCAGTCGCCAAGTTGTTGCTGAGTTGTTCAGTTAGTCTGATTCTTTGATTCCGTATTGGATACTAAAGTATATAATCTCCACGTAATTTGGTAGACTGTACGTACCTCCATACCATCATCACCACCACCTCAAAGGTGTAGTCATATAGTATCTGATCATCAGGTTAAAAGGTCATGTCACGCGTGTACTCTAAAGCGTACCAACGCTTCTTTAACATCTGTACATACTTTGGTGTGTACCCTTACAACATCCAAGAAGATGGGACTCTGGTTGAGTACCATCGGTCCGGGATGGTCAAACTATGGTCAACGTTAAACTCGTTGGGGTTACTTGGCTATCTTGGGTATCAGTTTGGAATGATCACTGTGTCGTCTGTGATGGGGAAAGTAGATAAGCTTGGGTGGTTCTCACAGAGTTGCTGGCTTATCATGGCTATATTTCCTCTACCTACGATCATTCTGTATTCGAAAAAGAGGCAAAAGCTTAGTGAGTGTTTGACTCAATGGATGCAGCTCGAGAGGGATATCATTGGAGGTTTGCTTGATAATATATATTGTATAATATAAATACATGTAACATGTTGCTAATAAATTATTAAGTAACATATTATGCTATCTGTATAATAGGCGTGGGCATTGGAGAAAAGAAAGTTTCAAAATCAATCTTCAACATGGCTGACCCAAAACTGATCAAAGAAGGAATGGAATATGATGACTTCCGTCGTGGACTCTTCTGTTACTACAGTCAGGAAAAGACGTTCAAGAAGCTGCTCTGGATGTACACTTTCATCACACTAACAACATCGCTCGTGGTCGGAATTCACAATCTGTCTAATCCTGATTTCCCGGCTTACTTCACATCTCTGTTCGACCACAAGAAGCCAGACTTTAACGTGACACTTTTAGTCTACTTCTCTGCTGCCATCGAATTCTACATGGTGGGGTTGTGCATCATTCATGTTGGTAAGTTGTTTTGGGGGATGGTATCATCGCGTGTTGCATTTGTTGCTCATAATTAATGAGACACCTTGATACACAAAAACTTGATAAGGATATGCTTGAATACTGTAATCTGTCACGCGATCATGTTTGTATTTGCAACAGGCTCATTCGAAATCTTGATGATGGCATGTGTCCGATCCATCCGACACTGTATCGAGTCATTGAGCAACCTGAACTCGGTGTCAATGGAACGACGTGCAGTATGTGGCCGGAAGAAGCCAAAGAACGACACCTTGGACGTTGCAACGATTGCTGAGAACATTGAGAAACGGGATGCTACCCAACCAGGATCTCAACAGGAAATGCAGGTAGAGGAAGCAACAGACAGCTACCGCCGTGTCGAGTTTGTAGTTGAGAATATCAACGAATGGTTCTCAGGAAGCTTCCTGGCTCACCAGACACTCTACCTGGCAATGATGTGTATCCTGATCTTTGTGTTCCTCCGGTCATCTGAGAGCACTTCGTTGATCACTAGCATCTTCTTCTCGACATATTCCATCTTCTTCACTTTGAGGATCTGCTGCTTGCTCCCGTTTCTTGGTAAGCTTGGAGAGGACTCGGAAATCTTCATCTACTCTTGGCTTGAGGAAATACCGAAACTGCTCAGAGGAGGTAAGCCGTACGAAACTGCTGAGGTTAAGTTACATGCTTGCAGGATTCTTGGGATCAATTGTGGGGACTACTATGATATTCAAGGGAGTACTATCCTTACGTTTTTCTCTATCGTCACTACATATCTTATCATTCTGCTTCAGTTGTAAAATGGTAAGGATGTATATATGATTTTGAGGAGAGGGTGCGGTGGGGAAATAAGGGGGTGATTTATTTGGCTTTGGTTGTTTGTAGCATAATAATATTGTATGGTGGTGGTTGGTTGGTGGGGAAAGGGTTTAATTGGAAAACTTGCATGTATATATTTTAATTTAGCATGTATTATTCATATAAAAACGTAATGTTAGTTAAGTATATGATTGGTTATGATTGGGTTATTCCATTATGATGATATGCATTATAAGGGTTTAAATGCATTATCATGTTTGGGGTAACCTAAGAATACCAATTTATATCTTGGAAAAAATCTCGTCTCTGACTGTGCTAAAAATATACATACCTACGTACTTTAATAGTAGTAGTATTAATTAAGATTGTACAAAATTAGAACATTTTAATGTGTGTAAAATACGATTTTGTTTTGTAAAAAGTACTATATTGCATTAAACGAACGTTCATATTGTAGGGATATAATATGCTAAAGAATCAGTTCTCAAGGTTCTTTATAGAAAAAACAAAGTACCCTGTGAAAATATATTTCGTACCTGCTGTATTTAAATATGTAAACTGCAGACTGTGGTAATTTCTTATGGCTAAGTTAATTTTAAAATTATTATGGAATTATAGTAGGAAAAGTTAGATTTAATATGTAACAAGAAGTATAGTATTCAGTATAAGTAGAATAGTATTCTGTATATACAAAACTCTACAGCTTTCTCTACGCGCACTCTAGCGAAAGTAGGAAAGTAAGTTGTCGAGTGAAAGCGTTTAGAGTAGCAATAAAGAAAGCGGATGTACTTAGTTTGTTAAGAGAGTGCGCGGTGGTGGTGGTGGTGTATTGTGGTAAATACACAACCATCATTAAGCATAAAAATTGTATATATGATAAAAAATTTCTCTCACTTTTGCGTTTATTGAAGCACCTGAATAGAGACAAAGAGACTTTTTATATAGCAAAAGAAAACTGGATATGTGGAAAGTTGGAGGAAAAAGTAGAGAAAAAAAAGAGCTCAAAATGGTGTACATATTTATACATGCACGTAATGGTAATTAAATTTAAAGGTAAACTATATTAACGTGTATTAGCAATAAAAATAATATTATAATAAGGTACAGAAAAAGGTTCTCTGTGTATAAATCTATATATCATTTTGAACTATACATTGTCCCTTTATTACACTTGTATATTTGTTTTGTGAAAATTATTGTAAAAAACATATATATATATTTATTGATTGGTGTTTGTAATGTAGTGAATAGTACTTTAAAAAAAATATGTATTATTGTTTTCTTGTGTGTTGAAAATCGTAGGATTTTTCAGTGAACATATATACAAATATCTAGTCTGTGTAGTGAAACTTTAGTGAAGAACAAAGCAAAAAAGTAGCGAACAGACAACCGGTACCGTAAAATCATCGAAACAAAACCAATTGTTTTATATAGATTGTAAGTCATAATTATGCCATATGTAGTCGTATATTTGGCGTTTTTAAAACTTAGTGTGTACATATGTCAAAAATATTTATTATAGTGTAAATTTGTTTGCACAATTTCTGTACAAAACCGCATATAGCGCGAAATGAACAAAAAATATATGAAAATTGTAAGAAAAAAATGGACTTGTTTGATGAATTCAAGTTTATCAGTTGAGTTTTGCGATTTTTGTTCGTTAAGTAAATAATAACTCGTATAATCTAAATTCAATATTTGGCGACAAAAATTGGATACAGACTGGGACTTAATGGGGAGCAATCATATATATGTATATATATTTTAAAATTAGAAATCTTTGTATATGTTTACAATAATTATATAACAGCTTTACGTGTGTAAATTTTTTGATGGTTAAATAAAAATTGGATTGTGTATATAAAATTTTGGATTTATTTTAAAATTATGTATAAAAAGACAAATTTAAGTTAATGATAGAAAAAGTTTGACCATGCATATCGTACGTATGGCAGAATTTTAAGCCCCATGCATTGTTGGAAGAAATATTATTCGTTGATCTTGGAAGCGGAAACGTATTCAGATGTATGATCCACATAATGCAATAATATGCTAAAACAACACTTTGCTCAAGGCATAATTAATTTTCAAAAGTGAAAGTCAGAGAAATATGCGGTGGTGAGTGTCAGGTGTATTCATACACTCACGTTTTGATGATGACCTATTTCCTGAGGACAGATGTGCTCATTTGTTAAAATGGCTTCCTGGAAATACTTGACATGCTCTTCTACTCATCTCGTTAATAAATAGATTTTTTTGCATCTCCTTCCACTCAAGTATTCAAATCAGAATCTCTCATATCATTACATATACGACACAGTAGTGATAAAGTATCATCCTAAGTTGTACTCCAGAAAAATTCCAGGCATTATAAAATGTTTCACCTCCTGCACGTATATGTATAAAATCCAACCTGAATGCACATTAATTTCATTTCCTTTTCCAAATGAAACCAACTTCTCTGTATTTATTTACTCACGAAGGTTCTTATACGCTTTTTATAAGTCAGTGTAACATTTGACCTTCAAACGTCCATTCTATATAAGCCGTAATAAACTACAAGCTAGAGAGATTTATATATATTTTCGCTCATTGCACACAGAAACGATATTTTAATCATACAACCAGCAATATCAAACATATGTATTCAACTACAGTATAAATATCTCAAGGTGAACTGTCCAAAAAAAAGTGAAAAACAATAAATACGAGTAGAAGAAAAATCAGGTTGTATTCATATATAAAATCTCTTTTTTAACAATTTCAGTCCATATGCTCAAGATATACATACATGCGTTCAATTCCGTATTCTATTTCAGTGCACAAGTATGAAACTCTCTTTAGTGAAATCTGTTGGGAAATCAAGCTTCATCAAAAGAGCTTAAAATATATAAAGCACGTATACGTATACCTAGACGAAACACATTACATGAGTAACTTGGGGCTTTTACCTTTCTCTCTCATTCCCTTTCTTCCTTTCTCGCGAAAAATAATATGATGCCTTTCTCTTCTGTGCATATTCGGTCGCCGAAATAGTCGAACCGTCCCGTATTAAATGACTTTGAATGAAATGCTTTTTGTCCTCTCTACCCTACTTTCTCCATTCTATGTACCACGAACAGGGAATATTGCCTGGAAGCTAAACACCTCTACTACTTGTGTGCAAACTTTCTCCATTTCTTCCTGCGTTTATCACCACAATATCTGTATTTGCGGGAAGTTACTACATATGAAAAGAATGTATATATGTGCCTTATCCCATCGTATAGTATACACATAAAATAATCTCTTCTCTGGACAAAATACCCGACGAATATCTTGTTCATCCTCTCTCTCGTCACGTATAATAAAGATAGCCTGTTGATTTTTCCCCTTTTTCGTACCACCACATATGCCAAACAACTCGATTCTCTCTCTCTCATCATTTTTCCCTTTCACAAAAATTTTTTTTTCTCCCACGTATGCTGCAGTTGTTTCAGTTTTCTTCCAGCTTTCACCATTTCACACACAGAGAGAGGTGTACGGGAAGCTGTGTGAGAGTGTGTGTGTGTACATAGGAGAGAGTAGCGTAATATTATAGACTCTTTAAATTTTTAATTTTGTTTTGATTACAAAAGGGTTTAAGAATTACAAAATATATATGTGTTTTCTAAATGAAAGTTTATATCAGATAATAACTGTAAAGAAATTAGGTTGGCAATTTTTGAACAAATTTGTTTGCTTCTTACGCTTTAGCTGGGCTAGTTTACTTTTTTTGGAAAATTATTATTAGTACTCGAAATTTTGGGCATCTTGGGATTGCGAACATAATATTTTAAAGATCTGGACAAGCATGGCTGACACAGAAAAACTAATAAAAAGTCCAGAGAACTATGCGTCGCTTGCTTCCGCTGAAGAGCAGCAGCGTGGTGCTGATGACACGGATGAAGACCAGGATTTAAAGCCGCGGAGGTAATAATGATAAAACTTATACCTCCCTATAATTAAAAAATTACTAATTATTATTATGCTTGTCATTTCACATGTAGATCATTCTTACGCCGCCTCCTTTACTACAACCCATGTAGCTACTACTTACCACGCCGCTACGGTGTAGCCACCCTAGCGTTTCTCGGCTTCAGCAATGTATACGCGTTGAGAGTAAATCTCTCCGTGGCTATTGTGGCAATGTCTTCTGAAGAATTCAACTGGGACTCAAAAACACAAGGGTTACTTTTGTCAACTTTCTTCTACGGTTATATCGTGACGCAGATTCCTGGGGGATGGTTAGCTAACCGGTTCGGTGGGAAGAAAGTTTTTGGGTATGGAATGCTGACCACTTCTCTTCTGGCTTTGATTACTCCGCTTGCTACGAGGGTTGGAGGGGCTCCTGTTCTTGTTATGATTCGGATTTGTCAAGGGTTGGCTGAGGTTAAATTTATTTAATTAATTATTAAATCTCGTATAGAAAATGAATCGTTAATTTACAAAATCAATACACACATTTACATGTATATATTATGTATTAAGTATGTACATACGTATTTGTGTATGAACAACAGGGAGTAGTCTTCCCTGCTATGCATGGAATATGGTCACACTGGAGCCCAGTTCACGAAAGGTCCCGATTGGCAACAATTGCGTTTTCAGGTTCCTACGTGGGCACTGTCATCTCACTCGTGTTATCTGGATTTCTTGCGCAACATCTCGGCTGGCCAAGTATATTTTACACGTTTGGAGTGATTGCTTTGTTGTGGACTGCACTATGGCTGACCAACGTTGGAGAGACTCCTAATGAAGATAAGAGGATTTCTGAGGAGGAGATCAACTACATTAATAGCAGTCTTGGACCTCACACTCAAACGGTTAAAAATTAATTTTTATACATACCTAATTGTACCTAATATTCAAATGCAACACAAAGTTTATAGGTTCAGAGAATGAATACATATACATATTGTAAAACTTCATATATATAGAAACCCGCACCATGGCTGAAGATCCTTATGTCTGGACCTGTCTGGGCTATCAATATTGCACGTAAGAAACTCGTATAATTGGTTGAGTATCATAAACAATTGGATGTTGTTTAAATTGACTTCTTTGTTTTGATAGACTTTGCTGAAAACTGGGGATTCTACACGCTGCTGACTTTCTTGCCAAAATTCATGAACGGTAAGATCAAAGAAATTTGGAGAAAGTGAAAGCTTTTGGTGAACGGATTTACATACTAAGTGACATGATCTTGTACATTTTCAGATATGTTCGACATGACATTGTCACAATCTGGAATGATCTCGGGTAATTTAACATACAAACTATCAAACTATTTACTAATTTCTAATACTTTTTGAAACTGATATGTGTATATTTCCATTTCCAGCACTTCCATACATGTTAATGGCAATCGTGGTACAGTTAGCAGGATTCTTAGCGGACTACTTCCGAGTGACCTACATGACCACAACAGTGGTTAGAAAGCTTTTCACTTGCGTTGCATTCGTCAGCCAGACTATTTTCATGCTTTGTGCAGCGTACGTTAGCACACCTGGATGGGCTATTGCTTGCATTACTTTCTCTGTGGGACTGGGAGGGTTTGCTTGGGCTGGTTTCAGTATGAAAGAAATTTCTATTTTCTATCAAACTAATTAGTTTTGACCGTTTTTTATTACTTAAATTTTGTACTTTCATACACGCAGGCGTTAATCACCTGGACTTGGCTCCACAGTATGCGAGCGTGCTCATGGGTATTTCAAATACGTTCGCTACTATTCCAGGAATGGTCAGTCCTACTTTAGCTGGGAAGATGCTCCAAAATGGGGTAAGCAAGCTACAATATCGTTTTATTTGAAAACATCTTTCAAATAAATTCTTCGCAAAACCTTAAATTCCTAAAATCCTAAACTTCATAAATAGACAATCGATGAATGGCGAGAAGTGTTTAGCGTGTCAGCAACAATTTACGTTGTTGGAGCAGTGGCGTATGCAGTCCTGGCATCAGGAGAGACCCAACGATGGGCAGAGTCAATTTCTACTGCAGATCTTGCTGGAACTACTGACTCTGATTAAAAAGTTTGTTCCACAAACAAAAGATGCGTAAAACTTTTAGAGGGAGTTTTTACGTCTACGTCTACCCATGTATACATTTTTCATGTCTTAAGAAAAGCCATATTTTTGGTGTGCAAATGCTTTGAAGTTTTTTTTTTGGTAGTTTTAGGCCCAGTTTAAAAAAATTATTTTAGTGTATGCGTACATTAAAAGTCTGATTTGGAATGGCTAAGTTTGCACCTCTTAACCTGATATGACGTTATGAAAAACATATACCGTATACACGGACAAAATGTAATTTATATTTCTAAATTCTACTTTCCTACATATCCTGAAGATTGGACCTTTTTAAATTATTGACCATATATAAATACTCTTTCACAAAAATGACTTTTGCACACATGAATCCTGTTAAAAATTTTTAAACAAACAAAATTACTATTTTACTATTGGAATGCACAAAAAATTTCTCTATTATACTCGAGATTCCTATTACAAGTTGTTGAGTGATTGATTAAAAGTATTTAAGTAATGGTAGGGTTTCTTTAAAAAAAAAATTTAGACAACACGACACCGGATAAAACGCTTAATAAAATTTTCACTACATTTTATGCTGCCTACTACACGGATTCTTATGTTCAGCTTCACAAAATGCCTGCTGTAGTTGTGATAAATGTTAAAAACTTGTTCACATACACGTAACACGCATAAATATGTCAGCTATTATAGTAGAGTAACATAACTAACTAACCTAGCTGCCGTTAATTGACCCTTAATTAACACAACATTGTTTCATAAATTGTAATGTGTGGCTCACTTAACAGTAAAAAGATGCATAATTTTTTTTATAATTTAGAATGTAACTACGTATAAAATAATCTTCCAAGATAATCAACGTATACTTTATTCGATGAACTTTTTATTTGCGTTTGAAAAGTAATAAAAACTGAATTGATGAAACGAAATATATAATAACAAACTCACAAATTTCCTAACTGTATGACGTATTTTTATCTCCTCGATTTACTCCTCTTCCCACCAGCAACAGACATTGCCCGATTCTTAGCAATCCTCTTATTCTTTTTCTGTTGGGTCATAATCTTCCTCTTGTTCATCCAAACCGGATAGTTTCCAAACTGGTCCTTCATTGTCCTCTTACTAAATACCCGTTCCACCTTATCAACACTCATAGTTTCAGCTTTATCTTTGCCGTCTTCCTTATCAGAATCCATCTCAACGTCATCGTCTTCATCCGAGTCATCATTAAAACCATCCCGTCTTGATCTACGAGATAAGCGCTGTTGATCCCTCTTCTTATTCTTCTTGAACTTTGGAAGGGCGTTGATTGGAATTTTTTCAGAGACTTCAATTTGTTCTTCTTCTGTTCCTTTCTTGGCTATGTCAGCTGCTGGTGATTCTGAAACATAATTAAAAACATCACCATTTAAATAACATAACATACACTATTCAAATAAATCTTACTAAAAATATAAGTTAAAACACAAACACGCATAATTAAATTACCTCCAACCATCTGATAGTCACCAGCCTTAGTCAGCATGTCCTTGAGTCGTTGCAGTTCTTTGTCTCCATACCGGACCCGTTTCTCCGCCTTCATCTTACGCCTCCACTTGGAACGAAGACTTTTTGCCATGTTTGAAAATAGTTACAAACTTTTTTAATCAGAAAATTAAATTAAAAGAACTTTTTACCCAAAACACAGCTCTAAAAAGCATCTGCACAGCCAAACGTACAATGTTGAAGTGAACCTAACACGAGGTTTCAGTTTGCAAAGGAGGAGCTGAGCTAGTTTGAATTCCATTATACCGCTGTAATATTGGGGCAGTGTGATACAATTACAGGTGTACATAAGAGTTTTCCACGTGATCATATGTTTGTCAGCTGCTTTAGATAAATAAGCTGTAAATAAGAAACGCAATTGGATAGTTAAGAATTTAATTAAGTTTTAAAGATAACATTCCAGGAAAAATAAAAATGTAAAGGACAATTTATTGACAAAAAGGTAATTGAATTCAAATCAAGTTTGAAGCATAATAAAGCTGCTTAATTGAAGCGTTAAAAAACTCTTGTATTATATTTCAGAAATAATCAAAATACTAATTGACCATCAAAATGAGGCTCCTCACCAACTGCATGACGAGAAGGAGCTCAACAGCCTTAGCAGCGCGCATTCCACTCAGAATAATTAGCAATTCCAAAACAACTGCATGTGGACCACCCCCAACAACGCCAGAAGATGAGAATAAATCATCGGCAGATAAGAATCCGCGTAGAAAAGTGGTTGGAATACTTGGAGGTGGGATTTCAGGACTCTCAGCAGCCTACTACCTTGTCCAGAAGTATGGGGATAATGTCCGTCCCATAATTTTCGAGCAGACAGGCCGTGTTGGTGGGTGGATAAGGACTGTGAAGACTGAGAAAGGTTCTCGGTTTGAAATTGGGCCGAGAACGATAAGACCTGCAGGGATTAGTGGAATGAATACTCTGGATATGGTGGAGGAATTGAAGTTGGATGGGAAGGTGTTGTATGTCGAAAAGACTCATCCGACTGCGAGGAATAGGTATATTTATTTGAAGGGGAAGTTGGTGAAACTGCCGGTGGATACTACTGTTTTGTTCAAGAAGCAGGCGCCGTTTAGCCGGGCTTTGGTATGGAGTATTTTCAGGGATGTTTTTATGCTGAGGAGGGTGAGCTTGAGATTATTTTTGAATTGGAAGTTATTGTTTGAATGGCAATATGGTAAATATATATGGTTAATTACAATTCATGTGTATCAAATTTAGATTGCTGATGATGACACAATTTACAGCTTTGTGGCTCGAAGATTTGGTCCAGAAATTGCAGAGTATCTGGCAGACCCAATAATCCGTGGCATTTGTGCTGGTGACGCCCGAGAAATCTCAGTCAAGTTCTTAATGAAGCCATTGTACGAACTGGAGCAAAGATACGGGTCTGTTGTACTCGGGACCATGCTGTCTAAGATTTTCTCAAAATCTCAATGTAAGCTAACGTTTGATGACAAGAAGATTGGATTCTCTCAAATTGCTCTCGCTTCACTGTCTGGAAACTGGGCTGTGTGGACACTGGAAACTGGATTAGAAACATTACCAGAGACACTAGAGACATATTTGACAAATAGGAATGTGCAGATCAATAAAAATTGCACAGTGACGAAGATTAACATGGACAAGAGGATTGACGAGCTGGACGTGAAGTTTTATGTAGATGGGGATGAGAAGAAGCGGGATCATGTAACGATCAATCATTTGATATCTACAGTACCGTCTCATCAACTAGGGAATATCTTGAGGAAATCTAAACCGTCACATCCTGACTTGTGGAAAGTTTTTGAGACTGTGGGAGGTGCTACTCTTCAAGTAACAGGGTTAACATATGACCAACCGCATTTGAACAAAGAGAGTGCTTTTGGGTTTCTAGTGCCAAGTTCTGAGAAATCTGTTGAGGGGCTTTTAGGAATCGTTTTTGATTCAGAGTCGTTTCCTCAAGGGGATAACACTGTGATCACTGTGATGAGCCGTGGGAAAAATAATGTTATGCAGGATAAGGAGAAAATCTTGTGGTATGTTAATAAAACTTTAGGGATAAGTAGGGAACCTGCAGATTATCACAGTGAAGTATTGCATTCTTGTATACCTCAGTACACATTAGGGCACTTTGAGAAGGTGGAAGTTGTAAGAAGGTATATTAAGGCTGCTAAACTGCCTATGACTCTCGCCGGGGCTAGTTATGATGGGGTTAGTGTTAACGATTGTGTTTACAGTGGAAGGAGAGCTGCTTTGGAGGTTGGGAAGGCACTTGAATTTAGTGATGATGATGCTGTTAATGATTCGAACTATAGTCAGGCAAATAAAGCTAGTAATTAAAAACGATTTGCTTTGTGCGTTTTTTTATTCAGATAAGTCGGGGTCATTATTGTTAATGTCAGTTATTATAATAGATTATAAAGAGATTCAAGGCACATGATAAAAGTTTTATCATAAAACACATCTTGGTAATAATCGAAAGGCACAGGAACCAGAGTTACTTTTTCTATATCTCTTATATATCAGAAAACATTCGTTTAGCAATTAAAAACATTGATTGTTTCATAACCTCTTGGCAATTCCCAATATATTTGTAAGGCTTTAAAAAGTGATTGTCAAAATACGTCAAGCACGCTATACTTTCATGTAACGCAGGCTTAACTTTATTTTCCAGCAACATATTTTTGGCACCTTCAAACTTTTCCGCGAATGTCCTAAGCTCTTCCATAATATCTGACTTAAGGAATATCTTTTTGCAAGATGGACACTTCATCTTTAGCTGCCCTTCGTCCTCCAGCGTGACAGCATTTGGTTTAACCGTGAAACTGCAGTCTGAACACAAACGAACTCCATCTTCGTCTACCATTTGGTCTAGTTGTTGGAACATTGGCCAGTTTTCTCGGCAGGGTGTGCAGTTGCATACAAAGTTGTAAGTTTCTAATAGGTGGGATTTCCTAGATTGAACAGGGTCCGTTACATAATGTGATCCGTAATTGTCTAGTATTTCTTCACCAGGTCGGATAGTCTTGATTGCGAAAACAGCGTTGAGTCCTTGTGGTAACGTTACTCTTACTACGTTAGGGTCACACGAGTGGTTGATCATTGATAAGAGTGAAAATGCACCTGCGCCAATCTCCTCAATCGAAGAGTTTAGAATTTCAGAGCTACTTGGATTTTTAGTATTAGTGAGATCAAGTTTGTAAAGGGAATGGGCATTACAAGGTAAGTTCATTTGATGGAGAAGAATAAGTGTTGCAAAATAGTCTTTGAACAGCGGCTTTTCAAGAGGGCATTCGGAAATTGAGTCAAAGTAATCTGTTCCATGATCAACTATTTCAGTAATTACAAGAGCGTCTGAACAGTATTTTCTAAGCTCGTTTTCACTGAGTATTTTGTTGTGATATATGAGGTTGTAAATCGTGTCGTAAGAATTTGAATCATAGATCCCTTCTGACGAGAATCCCAAGATTAGACTGGTTCTTTTTTTCATACTTCGTTGAGATCTCATGTGGTTGACCAGCCCTTCAGGACCAAGTTTAAGTAGAATGTTGAGTGACAAGTAAACCGTGCGGTTCATGTTTAACTCGTATAGGTAATGGGCGATCTTGCATTCGTATTTAGAGTGAAGTAGATTTGATGCTGCTTCACACTCTTTGGAGCAGTATAGTGCCTGGAAATATGACGTTCAACTTTTAAAATTGTATATTTTCTTGTAACTTCTTGTTTCATTCAATCTTTACACTAATTTCTGGTACTTACGAATACACACTCTTTGCACGGAATTCCACCACCAGCCAAGTCCTTCAGGCAATGAGAGCAGTTCTTGGCTTCGAACGAGTACATCCCAAGGAGAGCTTTAGCGTATGGTTGTTCCAAAATGATGAGTGTTCCTGGAATAAAAATGGAGCAATAACAATAAAACAAAGTTTTCTCTTACATTCTGCATTAGTTTAACTCAATTCTCTGTAACACTCACCCGGTTGAATATCCTTAACCTCACTGATATTACAAACATGTCTTCCCCTAGCCTCATCATCTAGAATCCCAATAAAATCCCTTGCCGCAGGAACACATAGATTCGTATCTGGTAGCTTAAACAACTCTTTTGGTAACTTCAAGTCTGCTTTGCCATCATCATTAACGAGGTCTTCCTTGTCAACTGGTCTTTTTTCTTCTTCTTCTTCTGCGCTGTTAACACATTTCGTTTTCCGCTCCGCCACTTTTTCAGCAATCCTGACATCCGCTTCTTCACTCCAATCCTTAGCTATTTCTTCAAACTTTTCTATATCCTGTAGTGCCCTTTTAAACTGATTCAATCCAAAAAAGCAAGCTGACCTATTACGATACAAAATATTGATTAATAAATTAATCATCCCAATTTTATATATACATATATAGCATTGACCGATTTTTTTCAAAAATTAAATTTATCAATTTTTTATTACCTGTTGGAATACGCAAGGGCTGCACTCTTTGACCCACTAGGAGCATAACAGCACGCCAAAGTATAACAGCGTAACGCCTCGTCCATCTTTCTCTTCCCGTAAAATTTATTTCCTTCCCCTCTAAGTTCATCCGATAATATCTCCGACTTTTTCAAAAGATTCGTGAACTCCAGACATTGTTCATTCATCTGCAACAGAAGTGGACCTGTCAGGCCTGCAATTGTAATTAAAAAACTGTGATTACAACTTACAACTTCCATCTAAACCAATCAATTTTACAAAGCAATCATTCCATAATTATTATTACTACTTACACCCCATAAGCAGTCCTTTGAGTTTATCCCCACCGTCCCGTTTAAATCTTGTAATCCTTTCCCCATTGTCATGTACCGCTTGAAGGGACGCAAATCCATATTCATCACATCCTTTGAGAAACCGTTCCAGTCGTTTTTGGAAAGGCGTCACATTCAGTTTAGCCCTCTTGTCTTTAGGCGGAGAGACTAAATAGGAAATAAACTGTTTTTGGTGAACATTTTGTTGAACTCCTGGTGGTGGTGCAGATTGATTTAGTAAATAAAATGACATGACTAATTATGAACTACTCTACTAAATGATACTCACGTATGCACGTGCATTAAAGAAAAGTGCTTTTAACACGTGTTAAATTAACTTGCAAAATCTTTGATATTAAACCAAGTCAACTCATCGTAACTGTTTTTAAAATCCACCCGATTTGAAAATCAAATGATTTATATAAGAGTTTTGGTTCCGGAGTTTGAATTGTTCCGGAAGGAAGACAGACACACCGGTAAAAAAAACAATTCTTATAAATCCATAAATCACAAAACAAGTACATTTTGCAAGGGATTGTATGCCACATGCCGCGCCTGCATTTCTTTCCTTTATGGTTACGCAAAACATAATATCGCTTGCTTTATAATAGCTGGTATTTGGTTGGATGTGTATAAAAATATAGGATGACTTCGACATTCATTTCATGGACATCATAATATAGCGTTCATAATTGTTAATTCATCAGTCATCAGCAGTGGTCAATTTGATCAGGATTTCATGATGCTTCATATTTTGTAAGGGCAATTTCTGGTGACCTAAATATGACTTATCAAAGCCAAATAAAATGATAAAAAAGTGATAACAGTATGCACAAAATTGCTTTGGTTTAGTTTGGGCTGATATGCAAAGCGATTAAAATTGCTAATTGCACTATAAGAAAAAACAGAAAAGTTATCCCAGACCCAACTAACTGCCAAGACATAACAGATCTTTCAAATATTACTGAATACTTTTATACTCGTTACTGACGTGCAAAGTACAAAAGCTTATAAATCTGGAACCATGCAAATCATTATTTTTGGTAAAAACTATTAAAATCATAATCATTTTCTATCAAGTTTCTCAGAACATTAAATTGATTGTTATTAAAAACTATTTTATATAAAGAGTCTCGATGGACAGTATTCGTTCTAGGAATAATCTTTTCATCTCTAGCGATACTAATGGTGGTGCCACCACAAGTTAGTACTTCATTGCCCCATGATGGGTTATCATTATCATCATCCCCATCTAGGCATCACCATGTAAGAATACTGGGAGGACAAAACGCCACCGAAGGCGAGTTCCCATTTATAGTATCAGTCCAAATGAATCCAACGTTTGGAAACCGATATCACTACTGTGGGGCGTCTATACTCAATTCAAGTTATGTTGTCACTGCAGGTCAGTGATTTAGAAACGTACAAGTCTATTTACTGATCCTCTAAATCCTGTATTATCTACCAGCCTTGTATTAAAATCTTATATATATATTCTTCACACGTCTACCAATATTATAGCCCACTGTGTAGAAGGAAGACCCTCAACACAAATCCAAGTAGTAGCTGGAGCCCATCTCCTCCAACCAAACATCATCGACCCTAACGAACAACGCCGTAACATAACTAGCATCCACCTCCATCCCAAATTCAACCCAGCCGATCTATCCCACGACATCGCATTACTCCAACTCTCCCAACCATTCCAACTAAACCCTAGAGTTCAACCAATCCAACTCTCAACCCCAAGTATGGACTTTATCGGTAACTGTACAGTGATCGGTTTTGGAGCCCCATCATCATCTAATAATGATTCCGCTCAGCTTCTAAAACACCAGAACATGACCAGAATCCCTAATCCAGATTGTAAAAGCATTTACGAGTTTATTCATCCTGTTAACGATGCAATAATTTGCGCAAAGGGACCGCGTGATGACGCTATGGAAGGTCCTTGCAATGGGGATAGTGGGGGTCCTCTTATATGCAAAGATAAGGATAGCAATGCCACAGTTCTTGTTGGAATCATGTCTTGGAGTTTAATTCCTTGTGGGGATCCTAGCTATCCATCTATTTACACCAATATTTCTACCTTAAATGATTTTATTGTTTAACGCTTACAAACGTAAAATTATGCATCCATTTTATAAATACACTAAAATATCACCCTATTTTTTATCCTTTGTTCGTTTCATGATTCTGTTTCCCCTTCTCTCTCTGTCAATTTAGCCGTACATATAAACATTGTTCCATTCCATGCAGATGCTTTAAACTACAAAGAACCATTTTTATGCATATCTCTTCGACCACTCTTCTCTCTGACATCCTTTCTTACATCGTTTATGAAATCTGTTCCATTCGTATTCTGTCCGAGTCTTCTTCATCCGTCTATCCTCTTCCATACATACTTTTTTACATGCAAATATCGCATATACGCACCATCTTCCCATTCACAAAGGTAGTTTTTAGTAGAAAGTGAGAGTTGTTCCTAAATACCAGCCAGAGAATCTCCTTCCTATCTATACTGCCATAAGTACATTGTCCTATGTACTCTTTCTTTTAATACCCACTCCCAGCAAAAACCTCTAAGGCCTCGTTATTTAACCAAACTATATATAACATTAGAGGCGCATATGGAGATAAGTTGAATTGTACAAAAGAATCCGGCAAATACTTTATGTTATCCAGTGTGATAGTAAGGAAAGGATACGGATACATTCATTCGTTTTTTTTATATTTATTAGAGCTCCACACTCGTTGTTTCGTTCCGTACCGAATGTACCAAAGTATATAAAAAAACTTGAGCCAGTCAAAGGCGAAATTTTCACCAAAAACCCAAGTGTAGCTTGATATATATTCGCACAACAGACAGAATCGAAGGAGTAAACTATATTTTTGCCATCTCATCATCAAAAAGGATAAAATAGTAGTGTATAAAATTTATACGTGGATTGGATAAGCCATATTATAAAAAAAAGCAGCCGAGCAAAAGAAGAGAACTTTTATTTTCGATGGAGCAGGAGCCGACTATTCCTGACAAGAAACAAGACAATTATCATCATCAGCAAAACCAAAAGCATCACTATTTTAAGCAGGAGACGACGGAACAAGAAACAAATTACCACAGCGGAGTTTCTCCAATAAATCAGGTAATTTTTTAAGTGTTTTTTAAAACTAATTAGTATTTGAGTGGTAGCGATAGAAAATTTTGGATATTTTGGTGGGATTTTTGTGGGAATATTTTGTTTTTGGCATGGTTATTTTAAGGAGGTAGTTAAAATTGCTTCCAGAAGCATCTCTCTCAGCAGATGAGCATGATTCATGGTGATAGCGATGATGTATATTATGAATACTTTTTTTGATTGATTGTGGGAGTTTTGTTGGTTTAGCCTTAGCCAGAAAACGTTTTGGATAAATTATTACGTAATTATTGAGTTGTGATTATTTTTCAGATGATACAATACCAAGTGTGGTTATGCAGTCTTGAGATAGGAAAATTATTGTATGAAATTGAAGTATTTGTGAGAGTCAATTAGTAGTCAAAAATTTCCAGTAGGTTGGTTGCGAATAATTCTGAAGGATTGAGTTTGAAATTGTTGATTGGGTTAGGTTAGAAAATTGCCAAATCTGCCGGTTTAGTTAAAAAAGCAAGCAGCGAATTTTAATTGTTGTGGTACCGGCTTATAAAATGGTAAAATGACATGAAATTTAATTTGTTTGATTGAAACTAGAGACTTTAATTATTTGTCATCTTCAATTTATCTATTTACATGAGAAATATTTTTATTTTCCCGAAGTATAAGAGTCCTTCTTAAGGTTGAACCATTCACCATTAGGCTTATGTTGATCGTGAGTCTCTGGTAATAAAACTGGTCAACAGAGATTGATTGTGTTTTTGTTATAAATAAAGTCATTGTTTAGCCAAGGTTTTAATATAGAATGACTTGTTTTATTGCAGAGTTTGAATAAGAAAGGAAACAAAAGGGTAGGAGAAGAAGGAGAGATCCGCTCAACATCAGAAACACCACCACTTGAAGCGAGACCCACTCCTCCACACGTGACTACCACATTCCCCCATCACGTTCCCCACCCCCCTGTTTTATCAACATATTCCATGTCCACAGCTGAACACTCTCGATACCCTCCTCCTCCTCCAGCAGCAGCCGCATCTGCAGGTAAATAATGTCAAATTTTGTTAGTTATCAAGATCACTCATTGCTTCTACTTTTAACTCGTGGTTACCGCATGAATCAAATGTTAATTTGGTATTGTAATTAGGTGTGAACACTACATCGTCGCCAGTGTCTTGTAGTAGTAGTAGTAGTAGCTCGCCTCCGAGTAAGAAGCCGAGGTTACTGAACCAGAGCCCGAGTAGCACATCAACAACAGCGGCCGCAGCAGCAGCAGGAGGAACGTGCTCTTCAAATAACACAACGTCGGCAGTAATCACTTCTTCAAACGCATCAAACGGAAATAATAACAGTACCAACATGTCTACCCAACCACAAGAAAACGGAACCACTCCAATGAACATTGACGAGGGTCTCTACTCCCGTCAGTTGTACGTACTCGGTAAAGATGCCATGACCCGGATGGCGTCCTCTAACGTTCTCATCTCTGGGCTTGGAGGTTTGGGCGTTGAAGTTGCGAAGAACGTGATTCTTGGGGGAGTACGCTCCGTGACGTTGCAGGATACGAAAAATACGAGTTGGTCAGACTTGACCTCTCAGTTTTATCTCAAGAAATCGGATTTGGGGAAGAATAGGGCTGAGCAGAGTTTGCAGCAGCTTAGTGAGCTGAACCCGTATGTCAGCGTTAATGTTAGTACTGACCAGTTGACTGTCGAGTACCTTAGCCAGAGCAATTTCAAGGTTGTGATCCTGACTGAAGGATCTGAGTCTGTAGGAGGGAAAACTGCGATGGAAGGACTTTTGGAGTATTGTCATGAGTCTGGAATTGCTGTTATTTTAGCTGAGACTAGAGGGCTTTTTACTCGCGTGTTTTGTGATTTTGGGGAAGAGTTTGTTGTTGTTGATACGACTGGGGAGAATCCTGTTTCTGCTATGATTGCGTCCGTGACAAAGGAAGAGAAAGGGTTGGTAACTTGCTTGGATGAAGCCAGGCATGGGCTTGAAGATGGGGATCATGTTACTTTTAATGAGGTTCAAGGGATGGAAGAATTGAATGGGATTGGGCCTGTTAAGATCGAGGTTACTGGGCCGTATACTTTCAGGATTCATCTTGATACGACTGGTGAGTTTGTTTATAATGCTTGCATTTGCGTTGTTTGGTGAGAGAATACAAGTAGAGGCCCCAAATTTTTTTCGCATCAATCGATAGGTTTTTCTCTGAAATACATGCATCTCAAATATCAAGTTCCTCTGAAACATATGTCTTGTGGGCTTTAAATTTTAAAAAAACTTGGTCAGGTTAGGATATGTTCGAAAAGCTCAGAAAAGCTGTATGGCTCGGGTATCTAACGGAATTTTCAATTATTCAGCCATACTTTTTCAAGCATAACCTAACCTAACCAAAAACAAGGAAACTCTAACATTCATAATGTTTGCTGGGAACGTAGGTGTATACTGTAATTCAGCCTGTGTGAATGAAAGAAGTTTTTTGACTTTTCAAACCACTATACCATTCCCATAACTTTGTTTTGGAACCTGATATTTGAGATGTACACGTTTCATACAATATGCTCAGCATGCTGTCAAATGGCACAGTAAAAATTTGGGCCACTAATTGTACTCTCTTATGTAAGGTCTTTGTATCAATTTTTGAATAATCGTGCTTATCACAAATTTTCGTAAAGGTTTCTCCGACTACATTCGAGGAGGCAACGTGACGCAAGTGAAGATGCCGAAAACAATAAAATTCAAGTCGTACAAAGAGTCCCTAAAGACCCCCGAGTTCCTGATCACTGACTTTGCAAAGATGGAGAGGTCCGACACACTCAACATCGTGTTCCAGGCGCTCGACACTTTCGTATCAAGAAACTCTGCATTGCCTCGTGTTTGGAATGAAGAAGATGCAAACACAATGGTGGAGATTTCCCAAGAAATTGCAGCCGATTATGAGATGACGCTTGACACCAAGATCGTTAGGCTGTTCAGCTACATGGCCCAGGGGCAGGTTTGCCCTATGAACGGGTTTGTTGGAGGTGTTGTAGCACAAGAAGTTATGAAAGCGTGCAGTGGAAAATTTCATCCCATCTTCCAGTGGATGTTCTTTGATGCCGTTGAGTGCCTTTCCAAGGAGAGTCTTGACAATTTGGATGATCAGGGGAAGTTTAAGAGTCCTGTTGATACTGGGAATTACACGGCTGAAGGGTGTAGGTATGATGCCCAGGTTGCTGTGTTTGGGAGACAGTTTCAAGAAACACTCGGGAATCTCAACTACTTTGTTGTTGGGGCTGGAGCTATTGGTACGGCTTTTAATCTTGTTATATTTTATATTGATTGTTACAAGGTATTACGTGATGTTCTTTATTACTACCTACATATCAGCTTGCAAACAAATTGTCTTGTCAGAGTACACTGTTAGTGTACATTCTTTTAGTAACTTTTACAATTTTCTGGAAGTTTTCCGCTCGGTATAGGGCAATCAATATTTCTAATAAAAATTGATTTATCACTTTTCATCCTTAGTTAGTATCCTGCTCTGCTTTTAGTAAAATGTAATCTGTAGCTTTCTTTTGATTCTAGAGTGATGTATTTTCATCATATCTTCATTATCATGAACGTTAAATTATTAAATAGATAAAATAACTAATATTAATTTATTAATACCTAACTAAAATTTTAAATAGATATTTTCTTGAACAAGGCTTCTAGCTGGGGTCCTAATGAAGACTTGGCTCATGAGTTTGTATTCTGTGCAGCTAATCTTCGGGCTGAAATGTATGGTATTCCCCAAAATAGGAACAGGGATGTTGTCAATTCGCTTGCTGACAAAGTTGATGTAGGTGGTGTTTGTTGTTTTGTTAGCCTTTTGATTTGAGTTGTTTAATTGTTGATTAAATACAATATAATAATGTGGATTTATAACTTTTCATTATCAGGTCCCCACTTTTGTACCCCGATCCGGTGTTAGGATTGCTGTGAATGATGCTGAGGCTCAAGCCCAGATGGTTGGAAATGCAGATAGGAACAGGATTGAAGAACTCAGGAAACTCATTCCGCCAGCTGAGGATCTCAAGGCATCAGTAAGTCAATTTCAGGATTTATTAACGTCAGATTTACAAGATATTCCATTATTCCATCGTTTTTTATTCGGAAAAAATTAATATTTAAATGTCAATAATATTAATTTATGCTTGTATTGCAGGGCCTATCGAGCATCACTCCACTCGAGTTTGAGAAAGACGACGACAATAACCTTCATATAGACTTTATTGTCGCCGCCTCTAACTCCAGAGCCACTAATTACCAGATTCCTCCCGCAGACCGTCTCAAATCCAAGTTGATTGCAGGAAAGATTATCCCAGCAATCGCTACCACAACATCTGTGGTGTCAGGGCTTGTCTGTTTGGAGCTGATCAAGTTGGCTCAGAAAAAAGAAGGCGATATTGAGTCGTTCAAGAATGGATTTGTGAATTTGGCGTTGCCGTTTTTCGGATTCAGTGAACCGATTGCTGCTCCCAAAAATAAATACTATGATACCGAGTGGACGCTTTGGGATCGGTTTGAGGTGAATGGTGTATTACCTGATGGATCTGAAATGACGCTGAAGCATTTCCTGGATTACTTCCAGAATGAGCAGAGGCTTGAGATAACCATGCTGAGTCAAGGGGTTTGCATGCTCTACTCGTTCTTCATGGCTAAGGATAGGAGGGAGGAACGGCTTGGGTTGCCTATGAGTGAGGTTAGTATAGTTTTATTTTGCTCCGTAATTTTGCATCTATGGATTACATTCGATTGATCAACTTGATTTTATATGAAAAATACAATGATGACTAACGTTATTGTTTGTTTAAAAATTAGGTTGTTCGACGCGTTTCAAGGAGACGCATTGAGCCACATGTCAAAGCCTTGGTATTCGAATTATGCTGTAATGATCAAGATGGTGAAGACGTAGAGGTTCCTTATGTCCGCTATCTCTTGCCAGAATCACAACAGTAATTGCGAACATAGGCCCAGTAATAAGCTTATTATGTATTTAAAAAATCAATAATAATAACACAACATTTAGCAGACTCCTTTGATAATTATTATTAAAAATATGTCAGTTAGATAGCATCACTGAGAGACACATCTATCATCAACCTCGTTTGTAAGCTGTGAGAGCATCTTTTTTCTTTCTTTTTTGTGTATTTGGGATACTAATGTGAATAAAAAACGGAAGGTTGAAACTATTACATAAAGATGAGTGTATTTTTTATCATTATTCTGATGCATAAAAATAAAGAAAGCATTCAAAGAACATTATTATCATTAACGTTTGAAATCACCACAAAAAACTGTCAACTTTTATTTTTGGAATACTTTCTTTCCTTTAAAATTCGGTCGACTTCACAAGATTTATAATTTTAAGCCAAAACAAGCGCTATGAAAAGGATTTTACACGGTTTTTGGTAATCTCAGCAAGCACATAACAATACAAATACTTACACGCAGAAACTTCTCTTGACTCTTTCTTACATAATATTATTAGAAACAAAAAGCTCATTGAATTATGAAACTATTCACTATATACAGTATCATACATTTTCTGCGTGATTATGTTTTTTGATAATCTCAAAAGTACAGATAAATTGGCTTGATATGCGTACATCATAAAACAGCGTTGTTTTTACAATACAAAGATTTGCATATGTAAATGTTTTATTTTGATATGGAAAAAGTTTTAAATATACATATGTACTAAGTATTCATGGTGGAGGAAGAAAATGTTTTAAATGTATGTTTGTGGATTTGAATATGATAATTAACATAATAATAAAAGTACTGAACGTATCACAGAGAATCAACAATAATTAAAATACTAAAAAATATAACAACGAGATGATAATGACAATCACAATTAGCGTGATATGCATATGTGCGAGAGAAAGAGTAATTAATTATTAGTAAGAAAAATTGTGTGTTCTTAGTATTTACAATTTATAGTTACTTGGAACTTTTGGAGATTCAAGAAGAGTGATTGATGTTATAATCAAAATCTTTTTACTAAATATTAACAATTTATTACAAATTACAATTACTGCGTATGTCCATTATTGGCTGACGAAGAACTTCCAGTTGCTCCTCCTCCAGTGTTGCTGTTGTTGAGCAGCGTGTTAGTTACCTCAGAGATGGACAGCAGAGGACTTCGGTCCTGTTGTTTAGGGATGAGATGACCGCTGCTGTTGACGAGGAATGTAGTTGGGGTGGATGTTGTGATGATACCGTCGTTGGGCTGATTGGGAGTTGGTGTAGTGGAGGAACGTTGTGGTGGTGGTGGTGGAGGAGGAGAGGTGCTGCTGGTGGGGATGATGTTGTTGTTGTGAGGTGAGGTGATGATGCGTGGTGGAGATGTTGATGAGGATGATGTTGGATTGTTGGTAGATGAGCTGATGATGGGATGTATGTTGTATCGGGGGTGGGGTTGTTGTGGGTCGGTGAGATTTGGTGGTGATGTTGTTGTTGATGATGGTGTTGTTGTTGGTGGTGGGGGGTTGTTACTGCTGCTGTTGTTGTTGGTGTTGAGGGTGAGGAGCGGGGTTGTTGTTGTAGTTGTTGTTGTGACGAGGGGGTAGAGCTGGAAAAAAATTTGGGGTTTATTGTTACATGACATTTTTTATAATTTTACAAGACATTGTGAATATATTGTGGAGAGAAGCATATTACATACTATCTTGGTGCAATAATAGCTCAGTATAGCAGCGTGATGCGTTTATGATACTATTAAAATGTGACCTGGTGTTTATAAGTCTCGATACTATATTATAAGGAAGGTGTATTATATTGAATGCATATAATATGTTCTTAAATAGTGATTGAATAGTAGGTAATTTCAATGTCTATGTTTATCGTCTATTTTAAAATATTTCCTTTTTAGCTTTTGTACTTAGCGATTTAAAAAAAATTGAATTGCTCATGAAAATCTGAATAATACTTACATTCTCAATCAGAAAAACTCGTAAGACAGGGTTAAGGTCCACTTCAGTTTCCAAATGGCTACCCATACATTTAGATAGGATAAGTGAGGTCGGACTCAACCTCTCCTCAGATTTTTACTGATTGAGAATAATGGGCATAAGTTCTTTGGCCACTTCTAGTTTGTAAATTTAAACAATGCAAAGCGTCTGAAACTTTCTTTGTTGGTTTTTGTATACTTGTATGTGGTTTTCATCACAATAGATAAAACGCTTTCTCTAACTCTAACGCTGTATCTCTTTCTTCTCTGTCCTCCTAACTTTTCAAATCATACAATAAATTTAAAATCTTAAATTGTGTATGGTTCTACAAGTTTCAATTTTTCCTATAATGTTGTAGTTGTATAAAAAATCAGATTCATTTCCTTATTTACCTCTAGATATCAGTGTAATATGTATACGGGGTAAGTTGGACATTATCCGGTTCTCTGTCTTTTATGCATACTCTTTCATCGTTTTGTTTTAAATTAGTTAAAAGTGAACAGTTAAAAATGAACTACATCGGGGTGTTTTCTGAAAAGCATAAAATAAAAGAAATTTTAACATTAACAATGATTTCCGGACAAATCTGCATTGCAATCTGGTCTGTGATATGTGTGTAAGAATGGAAATAATAAAATCTGTGGATTTCGAAGAACTCTTTTTTTTTCTATACAATCCAGTAAAATCTTTGTTCTCTTCGTAAAATAATAATATATACATTCTTCTGCACCACGCGAAACTCTTTATTTCTGTACATTTAAAAATAAATAAAATAATTTCCTCCACCACTTTTTTTCCAAGCCAAAAACCGATAATTTTTATAATAATATAAAACCAAAAAAAAAAACAAAAAATAAAAATAAAAACTCACTGCGAGTGCTGTGAAGAAGAAGAAGCAGCCAGGTGAGTAGGTTGAACAAGCACACTGATTGGAGTGCTATTATTATTATTGTTATTAGTGGTAGTGGTGGGTGTAGTGCTAGCTGATGTCGCAGGATTCCATACCTCCGAAGTTTCTGGTACTGCTGATGAAGATGATGATGAGTTGGTGTAACCGTCAACTGATCCAACGATCCCTGTTAGTCCTTTTAATGGGTCTAAGAGTGAACTGTATTTCTTTTCGTATAATAACGGGGAGTTGTTACTGCTACCCCTTCCGGTATTATTGTTGTTATTGTTGTGGTGAGCCCACATTAGTACTGTTTGACGTGGGATTTGAGATGATGGGAGGATGTTGTCTGAACTTGAACCGTTCGTGTATAAGTACTCTGATTTTACTATTTCTAGTTTATCTTTTGACGATGAACTGGTTACGTATGGTTTATACTCGATACCGTTAGTTTCATATGTTGTCGCGTTCGTGCTACCCCAAGTTGTACCTCCACCCGTTGTACTGTACTCTGGATAGTACCTATAATTAAATAGAGAGTCTTGGAGGTATCTTGTCGTGTTCTCGTAGTAGTAATTTTGGTGGGTTCCTGCACCTGGGTACTCTGTTGCGTAATTGTTGTATAACATGCTGTTGTATGTTGGCGTTGAACCTACTGCTGATGAGTAGCTTACTGCTGCTGCGGCTGCTGCTGCTGCTGCCGCTGCTGCTGCGTGGTGGTGGTGATGGGGATGATGATGATGGGGATGATGATGTGTTGGGTGGAGATGGGGGAGGGTTGCGGGGGATGATGATGATGATGATGTGTGGGTGGTGTCTTGTTGGAGGAGTTGGGTTGGTGGTAATGTGTTGTTGTAGTATGGGTCGGTTGGTATATGATGATGCAACGGTACTACTGCTAATGGTTGGGGTTGAGGTGGTGGTTGTGGGGGTTGGTGGTGGTGGTGATGTGTGTTGTTTGATGATGTTAGTTTCCTTTTTGACCTGTAGAGGGTTGGTTAGAGAATAATATATATATAGTTATTTTTGTAGGGATTTTTTTTTGTTAGTTAATTTGTACGTGCAGTTTGGTTTGATTGATTGAGAACTTTGCATTGTTGCGTTTGTTTTTGAGTTTTTTAATGGGGAATTGGGTAAATATAATATGTATTTCATTTGGATTTTATTGGATTTGATTGAGTCATAGATATATAACGATTACTTCTTGGTTTGCACAAATATTTGTAAAGGGGGTGTTATGGGGCAAAATGAGACTTTTTTTTGTAATTCGGAGAAGGATTAAAGAAATTGTTTGTAAAGTTAATTTTAATTGGTATTTTTACGAACATTACGGTTTAGGTAGTTTAATTAGGAAGCGTCGGTTAAATAACAAATCATTGTTTGGATTCTTATCATCAACCAAAAAGTTTTAGGCTCGTTTTGTAAATATGTATATATATTAGTTTTGCAAAATACTGTCGTCTCTGTCTTTTAGAAGATATTGATAAATAAAGAAGAATTTGTAAAAAAGTAGGAACAACTTAGGGCTTTGCTTTGTGTGTTCACTTAAAATAGTAAAACACACAAGTTAATCGACCGATTTCAAAAGTTTGTTTGTTTGCGATTCGATTAGCATTATATATATAAAATAAGCTGTAATATATATGTTATATACCTAACTGACACCACTACTACTAAAATATGATTTCTACCAAGCTTTTCCGTGGCACCAAGAAAACAATTATAGCAAAATATCATCCCTTGCAAAAATTTTTTAAAACCCCCCAATGTTATTAGAAAAACCCTCTTGTTTGCGAAAAAGCAAAGTTGTGAACCATCACCTGCAAGATGCAAGAAAGTCCCTAAGTTGAGTTTTATACTTGCGAGTTTTCGTCGAACTTGTGGTATTGTTCGACGAAGATGTTGTTGAGTTTCCTCCTCCATTTTGGCTTGAAATCGTTTGGTTATTGTTGTTTGATAATGATGATGATGAGATTGTTGTTGAACCGTCTTGGTCTGAGAAGTAGGAGTTTGTCAGGCCGGCGTCTATTACACAGCAGAATTATTATATTGCGTACATTATCAAATGTGTGTACATTTGTGTACATATAAGATTGCCTGGAGAAGCGTACAACAAAACAAAAACTTACCAAGATACGACACCTTAAAGTCCATGGTCCGCTTTCCCAATAAATCACGACCTTCTTCTTCCCTACAAAAAATTTACAACATATACAGCGTTAAATTATTATATAGCCCATTATATATACATATGGCCAATTTGTTTACACACAACAGTAGTATACACGCAAAATGATTTATATTAATTCACTACTACTGTGTACATATATATTCTATGTACGCTCTTCTTTTTTTTAATTTGTACACGTTTAATTACATTTTTTGTATACATTACTTGTTGCGAGCATGTATACTTTGTTGTCGGCAAGTTTAGTAGTAGTACTATATCTTATGTAATATACGAATCGTTATGTCCACATTCTTGTCCACATTCATCTTTTTTCTTGTGTCGTTTATATATTAACGAAAGGATTGAAAAAAAACCAGATTCTTCAGCAATATTATAAAACAACGATATAAAAACCCTCCATTTGTAATCTACTATCTCATATGACATAATAGGGATTTTCAGTCACATGATTAAAATAAAAAACATGATGAAAATCATAAAAAATTTCATCGAAACCGCCCGCGAAAATTTAAAACACCCGATTATCATCAAAAAATATTTTATCTACAAATAAGTGGATGAAATGGAAAATAGCCGGTGATCAAATTATATAAAGCTATTTGTTGCCAAGGAGATTTCTTTGGATTGAATGATTAAAATAGCAAATAATCTCCATCTTTCAGTATGGGCGATTATAATCATAACTGATTTTCATCGAAAAAATATAAT
>JAHZNG010004593.1:0-13847 GCA_027744375.1 Orchesellides sinensis
CCGCAAAAAACAGATATTACTCGGGAATAAATCAATAAATCCGGAAAGAGATGAATAATAACAAGCGCGCACACATAAAAAATAAACCATGGTGGCGTCTGCGGTCCTTTTTTCGGCTCTCCACTAAATATTTATTACCACCAGCCAGTCTGCACGACAAAGACCTAACTTTTTTATAACCCTTTCACAAAATATGTTCCACCAACTTAAACCATGCTTTTCCCAGTGTTTTTAAAATAACCAGGTATTTTTCCATTTACAATTTATGAATATATTATATATTACAGTCATAACTTGCAACAGGCTCCTCCGAAAATTCCCAAACGCATATATTATCATGATAATAAGTATAAACCTCCAAATTCATATCCTTCCCCATATTTTTTACAAGTATGACAGAGAGAGAGAGAGAGTCATAAAAAATACCCCAGCCACCAGAGCCAGATCATGTCCGTAACTGGTCGGCTGCTTCTCTTTAGGATATAATGTACATTAGCAAAAAGCAAGGTAATATTATGGAGCCCGATGAAAAAATAAAAATAAGCGAGCAAAAAAAAAAGAAAACCATTTTCTTGGTGAAAATGTAGAGCAACAAAGATAAATAATCAAAGTGATCCCTTTGGACGTCCATTTGCTTTGCTCGTTTATTCTTCGTCGTCATATTATTTTTTAACTTGGGTGAGGAAGGATACAGGCTTGTTAAAAATAAGGCGGTGGTGAGAGGAGGAAGTGAGACAGAGACGAAATAATTGACTGGAGATCTCTCCCATTTTCATCCTGTCTTTGATGGGAATTATCCAATAAAAAGGAAACGACATAGAGATACATACACACCTGGTCGTAATGATGTGGTCTTTCTAGAAATATACAGTTTCTAAGGATGTAGTCTCATTTAATGAAATCTTATATTATATAGCTATGGAGCATTTGTCATCAGCGTCAGAGAGAGATGCTTTAGTTTTTTAGTGGCTTTTAACGAGTGACGACGCTTTAACGGCTATAACCTCATTTCGCTTTACTCCAACTCTGCTCTAATCACAAAAAGAGTATGCTTGCATGACTTAATCTATCGTATTTTGTACGTTTGGAGATTTTATTTTGGAGATTCATTTTGTGTTCACTAAAATAAAAGGGGGATTTAAAATAAATAAAATGAGATGTAAAAAATTAACGGAAAATAGATTGAAAGAGAAGAATTTTTTTTTTTTGGGTGAAGATGACAATGGCACCACAGCCTGGGAGATGAAGAGGGGGAGCAGTATGTGTGATTCGGGCTAACTTATGCAGAGAAACGGATAAAATGTAAATAATGGCTGTTTGTGCGGATTTTGGATGTGGGTGAAATGACTGGACGTATTACAAAAGCTACGGAGGCTGACTAGGTGCAGGTTGATGGCCAACGACAGCAACTTTAATAAAATCCGGGGAAAGCAGACAAAGGGAATGATATGCAGAGTGGGTAAATAGGAAATCAGATAGAGAGTCGGATGCAAGTACATAATCTTTCAGTCAAAATAGGAAAATGAGCAAACCCACATCACACATGAAATCCAGTCATTTGCTCATCTTTCACTTTCAACTTTCATTTCAACATAATATGTCTTTTGTCATTGTCGCGTTTGTAGGTGAACAACAAAACAAGACAGGATGTAGGTGGTGGTTGCAGCTTTTCATATGTCTTCATCCGAGCAAAAGCAAATAAACATTTTAATCCGTAAAAAAGCTTAATATTGTAAATGGCCTTGTCTAGGATTTGTTGTTTGTTATCTTCATTTATACGCATGGTGAAAGTCTGGGAGTTTTCGCTGCTTCACTGTAACTATTTACGTGTTGTGACCTTTCACGGATGACTAAAGTTGGCAGGTAAGCTAACATGCTGAAAAAATGACATGTATAAAAGACTTTTTTAAGGCTTAAGAAAACCTGATATGATACACACATTATGCATGTATTTCTATTGCCCTTAAGGGCCACACACGTTATCAAAGCTGTTTTTTTTTTCATTTACCAAAAATAAATTACATTTTTATCAAGGTACGATGTATTAAACTTGCACAGGGATCATTTCATGTCAAGTCAACACAAGTTAACGTGACAATTTTTCAAGAGTAAATGTAGTCCAAACGGCAAAAAGCTCTTTTCTCCACAAAATATATTATCATGGCAGCTTTTTGATACGTAATGCGTAATGAGAATCTATTTTCTTTTTCCCAGGAACTTTTTACGTGGTTTGGGTCAGTCACGTACATTGGTAACCTTTTCTCTGTCTTTATATTGTACACTGATTTCTACATTATTAGTTTGGCACGAACAAGAAAAATCTATGGAGACTATTTACAAGGAGAGTGGATGAGAAAAAAAAAGTAACTTTATTTTTGCGTCATCTCCAAATAGACATCCATCAAGGAAAATTACTTGTGCATAGCAATACTTTTGCATATTATTATGCCTAATGCAAAATAGTTGGATTTGTTGGGGAGCTGAAATGAAATGTTGAAAATTTTAGACTAAAATTTGGTCGAGGGTATAATATATTATGTGTGTTAGTCAGATTGTGTGCAAACATATATTATCCAACAGTCTGTTTTGATCGACAAGACAAACAGAGAGAGAGGGGGAAATATGGTGAATAATAAATTTTCTCTGTGAACAAATATATTATTTGGAGGATTTAAGGTATGAGGTTTGTATACGCTATTATGATTACTCTTCTCTCACAATGCCAATTGTAGTTGGGAATAAAGTGGAGCGAAATGAAAGTTTTGGGGAAGAACATGGAACGTCAGAATGAGTGAATGAGGTGGAGTACACACAGACTTTCACAAGGAAAAACAAAAGGAGAAAGTCAACATGGGAAACATGTTTGCCACATGAGAGCCAACGCAAAATTAGGAGAAAGGAAGCTATGGTTGCAAGTGGTAAAGGCCAGCTTTTTGTCACAACGAATTGAAATAAAGCATGAGTGAAAAGAAAAAGAGGTTGAGAAAGGATTACCAAGAAAAACATTCACTTTCTCCTACTTTCTCTTTCTCTCTCTCTTCATCACTTTTTATACCTGTGTATTGGAACAAGAAAAAATATATAGTGGGTGCATGCATCTCTCAAGGCGTGCTTATCAAAAGGAAAAATGAAATGGAAGGGATCAATTTTAAAAGAAAAAATGAAGGAGGGGATCATATAGAGAGAGTTGTTGGATCATAGCAGGTCACTATGGACAACAAAATCCCAAAGCAGCTTTTTTCTTTAAAAAATATAACATGTGTGATTGAATAAACTGGAGCAGCGAGAGATGGTGTAATTTATGTAGTCACTAAAGTTGTCTGTCTCTCAAAAAATATGATGGGCCTTTTAAAAAATGTTTTAGAGATGGCTGCTTTCCTTCGCCAGTTGGCTTTAAAGAAAGATACACTATTTTTGTGGTAAATAAAAAATTGCAAGTTGTTTTTATTCCTGCAAGTTCACTGCGTCCACTCGTGCAAAAATTGAGACTATTTTTTCATATATTCGATTTGTGCCCAAGTGGGATATTTAGAAGATGACGAAAAAAGTGAAAGTTGGTCTAGACAGCACTTTCAAAATAGTAAAAGTGGCAGTTTTTCTTTATAAGCCACGTTGTAGTCTTATAATATTATAGGAATTGATTGTCAGCAAGGACAACAAACTCCACGAAAGGAATACGAATGAGATGATCCTAACGAGAAAATATATATTTCTATTTAAGCTTTTACTATTTTTTTGTATAAAAAAGGAAAGCAAACTAGATTTAGTACTTTGGCAACCTACATTTCTATTGTGACACTACAAAACTTTATTTTTCTTCAATGTTTTCACAAGGGTTGTTCTTTTCAAAAGTTTCAAATATTTGGTTGGACTAACAAGCCCAAGTGTTTCTCACATGATTACTTGTCCCTCTCATTCCTTTTATATTCCACGCCAGTCCCATTTCCCATCTATCTTGCTCACACAACGATGATGATGATGATGATGTCCACACAATATGGCATTTTAACCTGACCTCATCATGTCCGCTACACATGTTTCAGCCTCGTCTCTTCTTCTCCTCAAATACTTTTTAAAGGACGTCATAGGAAATTTCAGGAAATTTCAAGTGAACCAGAAAAAGGAAGACTATCAGGAAATGGGAATGGGTATCCCAACAACAACATCTCTTTTTCTTTTACATAAAAAATAACATTTTTTTCACAGTTCACATATTCCTTTGATGATGACTTTTACCATGTTTGTGAGACAGCGTCAACCAAACCACATGTCAGTAAAAGATTCTGACTGTGATTTCCGTCCAAATTATTTTACTCACTTTCTCCCATTATCTTAAAATTTAATTAGTGGCTAGTACTTTCTTTGCAAAACACCTGCACATCAATATTTGCTTCAGACAAGCTTTCTCTTTTTTTTCTTGTAAAAAAGCGAAACAAGTTGCATCCTGTTTTTGTCCCTTGCTTTCTCCGTCTTCAGCGGATGTTGCTGATTTCAAAGGAAAGATTATTTCATTTGAACACTTGACGTTTGTTCCCTGCAGGAAATTAATTTCCCTTTGCCTACCATCAATATTATTTTTATTTTTATATTAAGTATTGTCATACTAGGAATTCTTGGAATTTCACTGGGCATTCTAAAGCCAAATGAAAGACACACAGAGACACACACGTTCAGTTTAAATTGCCCATGATAATAATGTTGGTGGATGGGTTATATGGCGTGTTCTCCTCCTCCTCGCCTCCTCTTCATCCCAAAATGTTTATGACGTGACCATACATAAAGCTCTATATTGTGCTGGCTCCTATTTTCCCACTCATTTATTCATAGTGAGAGCTATATGTTAGGGGAAAGATCAATACCTCAGAGCTTTTCAGCTTTTTTGGAGAAAATGTGATGACGACTATGCAGATATTTATCAAAGAATGGAAAAAATTTAATAATATCAAAGGCTCACTGGTTTTTTAAGCTGTTTAGCTGTTTAACCCTTAAAATTTTAATGCACGCTGTAATATTATGGGCAACGACAAAAATACCTTATGTTATCATCAGATAACATAGCTATGCTTATACAAGTGATATATTATTATCTGTATTGCATGGACAAAGGGAAAATTAATTGAAGAAGGGAGCCCACGCACAGTATTCATGTCCGTTCACTATAATAATGGTCGGAGGAGGTGTATTTTTTTATGTAGTAATTTATGCTTGGTTTAGACAAGCCTCCTGCAAGAAATTGGATTAAGGTTTAGCATAATTTATGTGTGTACGTTATAAATATATATTATTATCGTGAAGATAGTCGTCGCCAAGTCTTCTCCGTCCTCATTATAAACTTTTGACTTGAAGAAAAAAAGAAAGAAGAATGTTGGTGTGGCGCCTTAAAACTTTGCTGAAGGTTTTACATCTTTCACGGTGAAAGTAAGAAAATGTCATTAGTTTAATAAAAAACGAAGGTGAAGGTAACATTATAATAGCGAAACAAGGTAAGAATGTATGACAATGCGTAATAATACACTGTCCTACTTTCACCTTGTATTATTATGAATGGATGGAAGAATGAAGAGAATAATGTTAAGTGAGTAAGGCAGGTGGAAGAAAGGTGAGCATGATATCAGAAAATAGTACAAGAAATTTCCAACATGTTTTTATTTCTGAACCAAACACCTGCCCTTGCACACTATATCAAGGCACGGGAGAAACTGTGCGCGCGAAAGAAAATTATACACAAGGTATAAGGTTTCATGCAGTATCTTATTTTCAATTTAACTAATTAGTAATTCAATTCTGATTTATTGTCAGGTGTAATATTAAAACTGGGCGAAAGTTGTTGTTGTAATATAATACCGTTTTAACTGCGAAAGAATGTTATAATAAGAGAAGGAGGGTAGAGAAATGATTATAAAAACAAAAAGTCAACGATGCAGCATGATACTCCCGCTTATTTTCTTTGCTTACGTATTTATACACAACATTTAGCAATTTATCTCTGCAAAAATATACATCCATGGCCATGCGAGGAGAAAGCATGAGAGGAGAAAAGTTGGCGGGCTACACATGGAGAGAAAACTATGTTTAAAACACAGTATGCCTTATACCAAGTACCTCTTTCTTGCTTCTCTTATATTTTTTCAAGAGCGAGTGAAAGTGAGAGGAAAAAGGAGAGAAAGACGGATCGATTCCGGAGATGCCTTTACATTCTCTCCTTCTTTTTCCTCCTTTCCTTTTCATGCATGGAAAGGACATCATGGCCCATAGAGCCACCGTTATTCCATTCCTCTCATGCCCTTTTTCTCCAACTCCAGCTGCTTTTCTCCAGCAGCTTAAAAAAAACTGGAACTTCTTCCTCTTCCTCCGCCATCCATACTATTTTTTGTATTATAGTTTATACATTAATATGTGAGTGTACATGCTATATACGTAGGCTATGTTGCAGATTACACGAGAGAAAGGGTTATATAAAAAAGTAGTTATCCAAAAGAGCTGCTGCATCTGTTCTCTGCACTGCTGTGTTATGTTATGGCCGCATAAAACATTGTATTAAATCAAGAAGGACTGTATACCATCAACGGTGTGTGTGCGGACTTTCTCCTATGCTTTCTCTCAATATTACGTGTCGTGTGCTTTATGCCTTGTACATTCATTTCTCTCACTCATTCATCCTTCCATTCATTCATGGCCACTTTGAGGCCGAGAGAGCAGAGCAGAGCAGCACAATATTATATTGGATAACGGACAAAAAACGGCGAACGCTTTTTTTTGTAAGTTTTGGCAGGGAAAATCAGTAAATCTTTATAATAGCTCACCTTACACATTTCATTGGTGACGCGAGAGTTCCTTGCAAAATATAAAGGGTTATGCGTATGCTGCTGCTTTGTGAAATAGGGAGATACACAGGTTTTACGTGACTCCAACTTTCACTATGACGGACTATTTAGACACATTTTTTAGGATGAGAAAGCTTCAGCGCAAAAACCAACTTATTTTTACAGAGACATATTAGCCTTAAATCTTGTATGTTATGATGAATACGAAATTTATGTAGGAAATCGACAATGATTACTTGGATCTTGCTGAAACAAGCTATATTCTTGCTTTGTTTTGGTGGAATAAGAAATGCACATGTTAAATTGCCCCGTGGCAAAGATAGACTCGTTGGATTGTGACTCTGACATAATGCTACGGCACAAGATAAGATAGGATTTAAACTCTTCAAAACTTGGCACTTTCACATGCGTATAAACAGTCGTAACAAATGGACTTGTAAAATGAGCCAAACTTTTTGAAGAATTTAGTACCACATATTATGCAATATGATGATATAACTTTGTTTTGGGAAAAGTTCATCTGGAACATTCTCTCCGTATTGATAATATGGTTACGCATTTGGCAAAATGTTGTATTGTAAACTTTGTTTTATAACTTTAGTCTATATTCTATTTTGGTTCAAGTACACTTTTGTTTTTGCAATGAGCAAGAACCAGGAAAAATTCTGACTTTGTACATCATTTTTTGTTGTTTTATAATTTAAATGTACTTCACCTCCGTCATGGTATTATAGAATTGTGTACAGCTCTTCTTGTTATCCGCTTATTATGTATGCAAATATTGAGATGAAAATTTGGAAAGGGTATTCTGAAGTACAGAAGCTTGTTTCATATTATGAAAACCGAAAAAAGAAGAAAAAAAAACGGTGTATTGGATAAAAAAGTTGACCGAGAAAAAATTCTCTTTCCCCCTTCTAAAAAACCACTTGGCTTTTTGTTCTTTGTGAAGCCTTAAGCACGAACAGTGCACAATTTTTTACATAGGGATATAAACTTTGAACCAACAAACTTTTAATGTAGACAGCACATCTCTAAAAAGAAAAGTGAAAGGTTGCTGCATATCATACAGCATAACTGTGTATATCATATTGAAAAATGGTTTTCTCTTGTAAAGCTGATGAAATACTAGGGATTCGATTGAACTACCTAAAAAAAGCTTTCAGCTAAAACTTTTTTTACTCTACAAAAGTGAAGAAAGAAGTAGATCACAAGATGCGCTCGTAAGTTCCGGATCCAGTCAACTGTTCATCGACTGACTTAAAATAAAATACTACGAAATAGTCATACCCAACAAGAAAAAAATCGGAAGCGTATCTTATGCATAAAGATGCTTTTCCTCTTATTTTGTTTGCTTTTTTGTTAAATTTAATTAGTTACTAAGTTTTTCTAATTTCCGATTCTGCACAAGATGCGAAATTATTTCAGAGATGAGCCCCTTTTTTTGTCTAGACGTACCAGAATGAATGAGTTTAATTAGTAAAAATAGAGATCAACTCGGAAAGGGTTATAAAAGCTATGCTTCACCCTTAAATTTGCAATTTGCATAGTGATATACAGTATATCTCATTTCGTTTGTTTGTCCGAATTAATCTTCTGAATAATACATGAATTTTTTTTATACTTTTTGTGTCTATGTATCGCATTCCCAGTTTTATAGGGTGAATTATAATGACATAATGAGATATACAAAGGATACCTAGAAATTCCTCTAGTTTTCCGTTTCATTTCAATATATACAGAGCATTCTAGGATAATTTGTGTGTATCTGTGGAATCAGCATAAATAGGCTGGAAACACATCTCTTCGGCTTTCTCTCTCTCTCCTTTTGCTCTGCCTTGCGGAAAAATAAGAAGATTTCTTGTGAAGATTCTATCTTCCTCAGCATAAAAATAGTCTTGCCTCTCTCTCTCCAATTCCTGTTCAACTCAAAGAAAATCTGGTGTGTGGAAGGAAAGAGGAAGAAAGATGAAAATGAAAGCTATGGGATTGTGAATAATTCAAAGCGTCAAAATGGAGTGAAAATTTGGACAGACATGGAAAGAGGACATGGCAAGATCAAAGATAATAAGGAAAGGGAATATAAGCACGGGCACATTTTTAGTGGAGAAAGTTAAAAGCAAATGCATCCTACAAATTTACTCTTGAAAAGGGAATTCGTCAAGGAAGCCATTGGAAGAATGCAAAGTATATTTTAAGGTTACACCTGAAAATTTTTTTCCGGAAGCCAGCACAAATATTTGTTGTAATTACATCTCTTGTCTGGGTTCTAGATAGTCGGCCTTGAATGTAAAGGACCCTAAATAAATTTCCCTTGTGGGGAACATACATCAAGGTCGGCATTTGGGTGATGGCAATTTATGATTTATTACAATGCTTGTTCTTTCCCAATATTGTATTTTTGTTTTACACCCTGTCAATTTAATTTTGCAGTTGTTCCATCCAAACTCAAGGATTGTCTGTGTAAAAAGATCTGTTGCTGTTTTCGCTTTTGGCAAATACGATGTACTTAGGTATATCTGGGTGAAATCTGCCTGAAGGTGTACATTATATATAAGGTACGCTTAAGTGTACTAGAAATCCTACACCAGTGTTTATCATTCTACGGCTTTTGTTTTAAGAGCAAACACTATACAAGTATCTGCATGGATAAGGGAGTTTCGCTTTTGCATAATTTAAAACGCACTACCAAGCCTTTTGACTGCGTATCTCTTCCATACCATGTTTTCATTCATAATAATACACAAAGCTGGCAAAAAATTATAGATATGTTTTCCTTGACACGTCTCATCCTGTTCGGAAGCTTGGGCTTGGACAAGTATAAAAGTTGTAAAATTTTATCAGGAACTCTTTCTCCACCTTGAATGACGATCAGGCTTAATGAGAAGCACGTTTGAGCTAAAAAGTGTAGCACATTTATTCCAATTTCTTTTCTAGAGTGTTAAAACAGGATTTTATTTAGCCTTGCTTGACTAAATCCACTTGAGTGAGTCGATGAGCACGCTAAAATGCCTATGCAATCATATTATTCGCATATGCACACATGCCCACCTAAGTTGATTCCATTAGCAAATCAAATGGGAACTGGTGACGTGGGGAAAGTTTTTCCTAAAATAAGGTTGCTCAACTGGAAATTATTGAAGTGTCAAAAAATACAGCAAATTTTTGCCAGAAAAGAAATATAAAAGGAGACGAATGAAACTGTTCAACAGTCGCAGTCAGTCAGACAGAAAAATAAACAATTTTCTAATGAATCAATCAATGGCATATAATTACGTTACATTCATGAATGATTTCTAGTCTGTAGTTTCAGACAGATAGTTTTATTTTTTGTTCTTTCAATACACTTGTAAAGGAATTCAGGAAATTTGATATAGCTTTTGACTTTATGACAGGAGCACATGCTTGAAATAGTTTTCACACATAATTTTAGTTTAGAGAGGAAAAGAATGTGTGTTTTGGCTGCTTCAATATGAATTAAGTTTACACAAGTGTGTACTACTGTTGCTGGGAACAGTTGTTGTGTAGGTGAAATTGAAATATAATTCTTTGTACAAAATGCATTCTTTGTTGTAGCCAAACCACACCAGTCTAAATAAAAGAGACTAGACAAGAGCAAGCATGAAAAAAGGATTGAAACTTTTTTATCCTGAAAACAATGAACAAAAAACACTAGAAAAATGTACAAGTATGGGAGAGAGTGAGAGAATGAAAAAATACAAGATTATCAAAATACTCGTACAAGGAAGAGCACTGAGCGAAGGGAAAAAGTATAAAATTGTTTTTTAGACGGGAGAGAGGAAGAAAAGTAGATGGAAGGTTTAAATTACAAAAGTTTATCCACTCCATTTGTAATCAACGGATGAAATTGTTTTACCCTGGTGGGAAACATGTTGTTTGAGCAGCTGCTGCATAATATACCTTATGGTCATACACCTGTCCGTCTCCATTTTTACCTTGATTGATATATTTTTATATTGCGTATCAAAAATGCAGTTAATGTGATGAGTTTTTTTTGAATGAAGAAAGGCATTCGGAATTTAATGAGAAATTGTTTTATGTGTTGGTTGGTATTGGACAATTTATTTATGCTCTCATAAAAATCCATTGTATGGATGTGCATTTATTTATGTGGGGAGATAGGATTGGATAAGTGGCATTACAGCTTTTTTCCATGTCCAGAATGATTCCATAAAAATATTGCTTATGACAGTCGTAAATACAAATACTACAATTCCACATGCTTGATTTGATTTGATGATGGGAAGAAAGGAGGGGAAAGGAATGTTGGGCAAATGTATGCTATGAGTATGATTTACCTCTTGTGATGCACATATATGATGTGACGTGATAAATAGCACATGCTTTCAAATTGGTATTATTATTAGATTAGCAGGAAGGAAATGGAGGAGTTAGTTGACATTGAAACAAAAAGCAGTTTGCCATGAGTGGGCTTTTAGGTCGATGTAGAGAGTGGGGACAATATAGCGGAAGGGAGCCAGTTAAACACATGACCAACAATATTACGTCTACCCAAATGTCTCCTCAAATGTCTCCCCAAATGTCTCCACAAATGTCTCCTCAAATGTCTCCCTAAGTCTCCTCAAATATCTCCCCATAAGTCTCTCCAAAAGTCTCCCCAAAATGTCTCCCCAAACGTCTTCCCAAATGGCTATCTGCTACAACGTCTACCCAAACGCTAAATTGTCTACTCGCTACGATGTCGGCTCACTACATCGTCCACTCGCTACATTGCATTGATCGGTAACGATGAGTGTGTTTAATGGTTGTCCGTCTGTCTATTGTTGAAGAGTTCCCTGAAATGTTCCCTCAAATGTTGCCTGCAATTTTATTTCAGTCCCAAGTCGAAGCATTACTTCAGTTTGAACCTAAAAGTTAACCTGAAATGTTACTTGAAATTTTAATTCGGCTCCAAGAAAAAACTGTTCAGGCCAAAGCCTTTAACAACATAAAAATAAATTGTAATAACCTGAAGTTATTTTTACATAGATTAAGCCATGCGAAATGGTGTGATTTACATATATCCGCATTAAGATTCCAACATATATAACATGTTATAAAAATAGAATACTTCTGCATAAACATGCATTATCAGCATAATTATTTCATAATATCGGATAATGGTAATCAAATATGCTTGATGATACACTTATCATAACTATGTAGATAGAGCTTAATTGCTCATGTAGACAGTTCTAGAGACAGGACCAATTATCCTGTCTGTTAAGTACCAAATCTGGCGACACGGCAATTTATTCAAGGGTATATAAGGAAGCGCTCCAGCTAGTATCTCTCAGTCAAACCGTGGAACTCGTCGGTGAAACATCTTTAGACCAAGTTGTCCCAATCAGAAGCCCTGAACTGTGAACACTATGGAAGTCAATTTTACCATTGCCAAAATGGAGCCAAGTGACAGCAAACGGTATGTACTCATAATGAAATTTCTTTAACATGAAGGGTTATACTGGTGGTGTACTGCAGTCTCATTTAAATTAAACTAATTATTCCTCCTCTTTTTTCCTATCTAGGGACTTCTCTCACTCAAGCTCGGAGGTGTCACAACCTGTAAAGAAGAGAAAACGCCCTTCCCACCCTGGGCAAGAGCCGCCAAATGTTTCGTCGTGGAACCAGAACTTGAAGGAAACAGTCCCCCTTAAAATGTCTATTCCGATGCCTGTTACACTTCCCAAGGACACTACTACTGCATTTTTGAGTGGAAGGGTTCCCGTTTCAGATCTTAAGCTACAATCTGCAGTAATCGACCTCAACAAAACAAAGGGGGATGTGCAGATGCTGGAGGAGCAGTTGGCAACGGCAAAGGCCAAAGTTGAAAAGCAGCAAAAGATTGTGGCCACACGGAGAACTGCAGTGGAATTACATAAGATCAACTTAGCGGTTTTGAAACGTTTACGTGATCTGCACTGCCAGTACTACTCCATCCAGCCGGACTTTGTAAAATTTTGTGAACTAATCTTTTGGCATGCAGAAAGAACAATCCTTAAGGGTGTACCACCTACAAAATTAACTGTAAGAACCATTTGCGTTATATTACTATAATATACAAAGTATAGCAATGTATTTCGATTGTATTCCGTATTATTTTGGTATAACAGAGTATTTTCATTATGATTTTTTTCAGAAAGAGGAATACTGCGTTAAAGTAACCGAGTCCGTAAAAGATTGCAGCGTTGAGATGTTAACAAAAGAGCAGCTTTCAAAACTTGTCTACGGTCTTCCATGAGGAAGCTACATGTGAAGCAATTCACACACGTTGGTCAACAACTGTCAAGATATAATTAGCCCAGGAAGAACTGACTGAGGATTGTTAAGTTGGCGATGTAGTGAAATAATGCTTTATCAATATTTATTCCTGATAAATAGATTTAATATTATAATAAGGTTTAAAATATTCCTAAATGGTAAATTAGTTACAAGCATTCAACTTTACTCGTTTAAAATACAAATAATTATTTTTCGTTTGGGTTGTGTGCATGGGAGATATTGATAAAGGCGGAGTGAAAATGGACGTCTTAATTAAGTTAATATGATGTTTAACTTATCAATTTTGTTTGCATTTTTTGTATATTAAAATGTAATGATGATTATTATTGAAAAATAAATTCAACTACTTTTTAAGACTTACTCTAACATTAAACTGATATGACCTGAATAAAATTATTTTTCTCTTAACCCTAGTTTGCAATACACTTCAAATAATATCATATTTAAAACCTCATTTTCACATTTTATTAATAAACATAATTCTTTAGTTCATTCCACCATAAAGGTTTTGTCAGCTTCTTTAAATACATATGCAATGGAGCAATACAACGCGGGGATTTCCACTCTCGCCGCCCGGCCGCGGCCGTTAAGAGGATAAAACTTATGGGGATCTCAATGCATTTTAAAATAGCATTACAGGATAGGTATTACATGCACAGACTAAAGCATAGGGCCAGTACTGTGAGAAAAACCGTTCAAATGCTGAGCATTCATGTGACGACC
>JAHZNG010004594.1:0-23808 GCA_027744375.1 Orchesellides sinensis
TTGAAATTAAGTTAGTTTGACTTAATTGAGTTAGGCAGAATTTATTAATAGTGTTTGTTGTGGCTGTGGCGTTTTTGTAGATAACAGTCTGAAGTTGAAGAATGGAATCTTTCACGAGGTCAAGCCTGGCTTGTCATCTTATGCTGATAGTCCAACAGAAGGGGCTGATAGTTTGAAGCCGTTGTTGGAGAAGGCTAAACATTTTATTCCACAGCAGGCTTGGTCTGCGACGCCGATTGCTTTGAAGGCAACTGCTGGTCTTCGGTTGCTGCCAAAGGAGAAGGCGGACGCTATTTTGGCGGCTGTAAGAAGAAATTTTTAAGGAAACAATTAGCAAATTCGTGGGGTTTTTTAGTAATAATGATATTAATTTGATTTTTTGACTGTAGGTTTCAGATGTTATTCATAATAGTGGTTTCCAAACAAACTCGGATTCTGTTGGAATCATGGATGGTGTAGATGAAGGAATCTTCTCTTGGTTCACTGTAAACTTTCTGCTGGGTAAGGAAAAGAAAGTGACAACAGTATTATATAGTTCTTTTGATCTTTTAGAAGCTGATATTGGATTTACAAAGAAAATTTAATTTGTAATTTTAGATCGGATTGGTGGACCAGTATCAAAGACTGTCGCAGCTATGGATCTTGGCGGAGGGTCTACTCAAATTACTGTGGCGTCCTCTCCAGAAACCCAGAGTCTGTATCCTAAGGAAGATATCCAGAACATAAGCTTGTTTCATCACCAAGTGCCCTTATACACCCACAGGTATTTTGTGTTCGAAGATTTTCTAAATGTAAATACAATACGTAGTTAACTAATAACAAATCTACTTTGCAGTTACTTGGGCCTTGGACTTCAGTCCGTTCGAAAAGCTGTTTTATCCTATAATAAAACTGATGTTTCGTCTACTGTATTAGAAAGTGCTTGTGTAAACCCATCAGTTTCTCGAGATTGGAAGTATGCAGGTGTTACATACACCATTAAGTAAGAAGTTGAAAATTTCTAGAAAATTAAAGTAAACAATTTGGTTGATAACGTATCTTGTACTTAAAACTAAAACTGATGTTAATGTTTACAGGGGTGCCCACACGGGAAAATTTGAAAAAGTCCAGTATAATGGTTTTACTCGAAGGGAAGCGATAGCTGACTGGGATGAGTGCTACAACGTTATTGTAAAACTAATTGAAGAAAGTGGTGTCATTAAATCGCGAGACTTGAATCGCCAAATAGTTGTATTTTCATATTTCTTCGAAAGAGCGGCGGAAGCTGGCATTATTGGTCAGTAATAAGATTAAAAAGTATTTACGCATTATGAGCAGCACATAGTCTGGGCAATCATTTTAATATTATCCCATGTTTTGTTGAATAGATCCATTGGAAGGAGGTAAACTGACATTGCAACATTATTTTGATGCTGGAAAACAAGCCTGCAGAACAATAAATGCTGATCTTCCTTTACTTTGCCTCGATCTAACGTATATGGGCGCCCTTCTCCATAACGGATATGGACTTGCCAAGTCTACTCCACTTCTTGCATTAAAAAAAATTCGTGGTCATGAGATCAGTTGGGCTTTAGGAGCGGCTTACCACATTTTACAGAATGGAGTTTAATACTAGCAACATTTAAATTTTCAATTTAAAGCAACGACTTTTAAAAACAATTTTACGCATTTTATTTTTTAAACCAGCCAATAATGAAAAGCAATCTAGAAGTATATGATTTTTAAATATCACTGACCCTTGCCCGAGTCTTCCTTCATCCTTCTGTTTTGTACGTAGTTGGACATTCCACAAGTTTTCTTTTCCCATTTAGTTCGTTATGTTATAAACGACATGTAGTCACTAATAAAGCAGTAAAGTCAACAGCAGTTGACTGGAATAGGTCCCGTATTGTGAAAGCATAAACAATGCATTAGGTTGTTAATTCGACCAAGTCCGTTTACTTATTAACGCTAATCTTCGTGAAAGTTGAATTTTTAAGGTCATGATTTAAGACTTGCATAAAGTAGGAACTTATATAAATACGCCTCGTATCCGCATCTGTGATACTTACATATAATTATGAAAATAGTAGTCTGTGTAGTTATTCGGTGAAGTGTGTAACTACGTATATTTCCTTCTGTTAAATCTACTTTGTAAATGCTTTGTAAACTTGAATGTAAAAAACTACTGATGTCCGATGAAATAAATATAACTGGTACAAATAAATAAAATTGGAAAGGAGTATTTAACCGTTTTTAGTATTTATTTAGAACAAAACTTCTTAACTGCAAAGGAAGACAAAAAACGTGTAGTATTCCGAAACAATACAACAAACAAGATATATAGCATTAGATTTCAGTTAAATTTATTACATCCGTGTAATAGCCAAGCCATGCTATTCCTGTTAGATTTAATTACCTGCGATGAGATTGCAGCTCATGAATACTTTTGTCAGTTCTTCATTGTATTTATATTCACCAAACCAAATCGAATAATGCTCTGGGTCAAACTTCTCCCAGAAGTAGGGGATTGATTGATCGACATCCTTGTTGGAGTATTCACGTTTGAAGTCATCCATGATGAAAGAACTAAAACAATGAAAACGTTCTTATAAAATCTGAAAGCGACATAACGCAATTTCTAACTATTTTTATCAATGTGCAGCAGCATGTCTTACCCCTTTGGCAAAGCATCAAGAGGATCTTTGGCTTTTGGCTCAGCAGCCATTGCAGCGTCAGCAGCATCCATCTCCTCTTCGGGTTCCTTTTCTTTCTTGGGTTGTGGCTTCTTCTCTTCCTTTTTCTTTTCCTTCTTCTCCTCGGTCTTCTTTCCACCAGCGGCAGCCTGACCTGTTTACCAACAAACAAAATATTAAATAAATCATTCAGTACTTAACAACCTAATACACATAACGCACTAAACAATAAATTCCTTACCTCCGGTGACCTCCTTAAGCTTTGCAGCATCAAATTTAACCGGGGTTGTGCAGTACGAGAAGTTGTATTTATACTTGTTGATAGCAGCTTGGACCTTTTGTTGATTTAAAATGGTGTCAAACCAACGATTCACATTAATAAAAGGTTTCTTGCTCTCAGCATCCAACAAGTTCTTAAACAAATCAGTTAAAACGGCGAAAACTGCAATGTCAGCAAGAGTTACTCCTTCACCAACCAGGTAAGTTCTGGGCAACAAGTAGTCATCCAACGCTTTAAGGCACCTTTCTGTCTCTGACCTGGCCTTTGCAACTTGCTGCAAAACAAACAAAAAACAAAACCATAAGTTTCTCAAATTTCCTTATCAATTATCCTTATTGAATATAATTTAAATACAATTTGTCTTCATTTCATTCTTACATCCTTGTTAAAAGGCATGATGGACAGAGATGGGAACAGCCAGCCACAAATGGCAGGAAGCAATTCAGACTGCGCGAACAACACCCACTGAAGTACTTGTGACCTCTCCAACTCTCCCTTGCCCCCCTTCAGGGTATCATCTGAGACATAGTATGCAATGGCATCACTCTCCGACAACAGCACTTTCCCATCCTTGCTCTCAAAAGCCGGTACCTAAAAACCAAACCACAAAACAAAATCAATACCACATTCAACCCTAATCTACCTACTCCTCTTTCTTGCATTACACACCAAATCCCTATTGCATCAGCTTCATCCACTAACACGTTAAACGTTTTCCACACACGTCACCCAGACAGTTTTTTACGGTTACATCACCCAAAGTCAAATCCTCAATCAAATTACCTTTCCAAGGGGAAACTTGTTCAAAAACGCTTCCGACCTGTTGGTCTCTCCAAACACAAACTTAGGGTCGACCTCCACAGCTGCTCCAGAGTAACTAGCAGCAATGAGGACCTTGAGAGCTCGAAAGTTCTCGCAATATGTGTACAACGTCTGGAAACAAATTCACAAAGACACCCCCATTAATTACTCCAATTTCACATAAAAAACCTAATTAAAATTATACCCTATAAAAAATTACACTAAAATATAACTTACCCCAGCTTTGGCCATGATGGTTATTTTTTAAATGGTGAAAAAACACTTTTTTCAAAGATTTTCCGGTTGTTTTAAGCGACTGACAGAGAGAGAGCACCTGCACCGCCGTGGTCACTCAGTCAAAAGAGAGAGCCAGAAGTAGGATCCCTACAAGTTATACACAGTCACACATTTTGCTCATAGAAAGATGCTCTCTGCATGTATTCTCGACATACCCATTTCAAATGCACACAGATGCATGGATGAAATGCGAAAAATCCTTGAACCAACTTTTTTATGGAGATGATCGAGAGAGCTGTCTGGGGGTTACTTGTAGTTAGAAAAGTGGTTGGTAGGTGGCGCTAGCAAACATCAAATTTTTGGAATGCTTGGGTTAGTCTCTGGATGGAATCTGGAACGTCTTTGGATCTGCCTGGCGTCACTGGAATTACTGGAAATGTTGTTAATTGCATGAAGCTCTGTTTTATAATTTTAGGAGATTCATGACAAGATATTTCGCACTGGATGAAAAAATTATTGTTTGATGTCAAAGGTTATAATATATTTTTAGTCTGGTATAAAAAAGGGGAGGGGATCCCCTTATCTGAAGTAAATTGTTTAAAGCTTATCTGCATGTTATCTTTTAAGAATTATCTCACTGAGGTTACAAATAGATGTATCTGTCACCTTTGGCTATGGGGTTGATATGATGAACCAGATGGACAATCAACAGTTATTTCCCAACCGGAAACCTTGTGGATGATAATGGGAATGAGACGTAGACGTAATGGCGGTGCTTATCGTTTTCGGCAAATGTCATCAACCGGATTTATAAACCCTTATCATAAACATGGTAAAATTTGAACTGTTGCAAAGTATGCCAGGACTAGGATTTTGTAGAGCTTGAAAAAGATCTCCCTTGCACTTGCACTACCTACACAGGGCAATCCAGAGCTCAAAGGTCGATGCCAACAGGATTTTGGCTTGGGACATCAAGGTCGCATGCACCAGGCTATAATGGTAACACTTACCATGGTTAGAAAGAAGCAAGTAGCATGGAATTGATGGAATCCAAACCAAGATCTTAATTGGCTCAACAATCTATATTTCATGAACTGGCTATTGAATCAAGAAATAAGATCCAGTTTCACTAAATCTAAAAAATTCAACATGTTAATATAACAACTTTAAACGGACTTTCATAATTCCTAGTCAATTATAATTTAACCTATACTTTCAAACTTATGATGATTCCTTCATCCTACATACCCTTATTGCCTATATATACATATGCATGGTCTTTGTCGAAAAAGCTTATGCAAGAATATATGTATTTATGTTCTTCAATCTTCAATGCAACACGTGAATATGTCTTATGCATTTTTTATGGAGAAAGGGTTGTATTATTATGTTACTGTTACGCACATAACACCTAATGTGTAAGTGAAGATGTGCGCCTGAATGCCTAGAACACATGTGTATAGCATAATAGGTATCAGACTAGGTATACATACATACATGTTTTTGGTGATTCAAATTGGGAACTGGGATCTGGATATTTTGAGTAAAAAAGATTACAGAGCTGGAACACAGCCGGCTTTCTCCAGTACAACATAATTTCATAACTTTCTCGAGTTTGAGAGGATATTTAGGGTATACATAGGAAATATTAGAAAAAAGAAATTAGATTGTTAAAGCGAAGTCATTGTTTTGTAATGCTATTTATAGAATGATCTGATGAAGATCCTGCAAACAAGTGTAAGTGTTTTTAGCTGCTGTATTGAAATTGAAACTACAATATATTTTTTAACAACCGCAATTTAAATGCTTTTAAATGTATAACAAACACAATGCACCATTTTGTATCCAGTTTTCCTAACAGACGCAAATATGTTTAAATCGTAATCATAAGCTAAGCTCTTAAAGACCATACAATACAGGACGTATCCAATATCTTTGTCTGTGAAAATCTCATTTCTCATTTTCCAGGAGAGCTTCAAATCAAATATCTAAATCGTTTATATAATTCATGAACGATTTTTGTACAAAGCTAAGCATCCAGTGTCCCCATACTGCGGCTATATCATGCATGGAATGTTAGCTATAAAATAATCTTTTTATTTCCAGATTCCAGATTAAAGACACCTGGTTTACCATCAGACATCGATAAGCCACAGGATAATGTCTGGAGTTGGAGTCTTGGGGACTTTACGAAATAAGATGTCATGCATGCTGTTTTACTAATCCCACATTCCCAAAGTTGATTGAGACACTCTTAATTAAGTTTTTGGTTCCGTGTGAAGAGCATTCACTGATCCAGTCCATCTATCATTACATAGTAGTCATTCATAAGATTGTCAAACAGATACATAAGTATTGTATAACTATTTATAACTAAGCCTAAAAATAACAAAATGTCTAAAGAACGTACTGCGGCTGCAATAATCTTAATCGTAACTTTTACATTAGGATTTTTGGCAGGCTACAAGGCAAAAGAGCTTCGACTACGATTCCTGAAGCGACGACGGGACCGTTTAACGGATAAGCTATTAGCAACTCAGAAAGCGATTGATCAACAACTCGACTCGTACATGTAGTCTTAAAGTTCATATATTAAATTTTATACATAAGATCAGAGGTTTTTAGAAGCTAGTCAATCTTAGAATAAAACGTATTTTATGACAAACCGTTAAGGGTATTTTTTGGAAATAAATAAATCTAATATTTTGGGCAAGTTCCATTGTTTCCAACATCTTGTCATTGTAATGGATCCCGTTGTTGTAATCCATGGAGGAGCTTGGGCGATTCCGGACGCCTTAGCTGAAAGAAACATTGCAGGTGTGCAAAACGCTGCAAAGGCTGCATGGTATGTCTTGGAAACTGGGGGATCGGCTTTAGACGCTGTGGAAGCAGCAGTGACCGTTTTAGAAGACGACCCCGTGTTCGACTCTGGAACCGGAGCAGTTTTAACTATTGATGGGACAGTTGAGATGGACGCTGTGATTATGGAAGGGAAATCTTTGATGACTGGATCTGTTGCTTGTGTAGAGAACATTAAAAATCCAATCCAGTTAGCAAGAAAAGTAATGGAGCAAACACACCATGTCATGTTGGTAGGCAAAGGGGCAAATTTATTTGCTGAAGAATGTGGAATCCAAGTTGTGCCTATGGAAGAGCTGGTTACTCCAGAGGCTATTGAATCTTTGGAAATCTTTAAAAAATACTCTTGTACAGTAGAAACTCTGTTTAATGACAAAGATGCCAAGATGCTCAATGGAAACTTTGTGAGTGGGCATGACACTGTGGGGTGCGTTGTAATGGATAAAACTGGCCTGCTAGCTGCTGGAACGTCTACTGGGGGGATTACAGCAAAAAGAGTAGGAAGGGTAGGTGACTCGCCACTGGTTGGATGTGGAGCATACGCTGATAATGAATCTGCGGCTGTTTCCTGTACTGGACATGGGGAATCCATAAGTAAAATTTGCCTGGCATCCCGAGTTGTTCAAGACTGTCGTTTGGGTACTAGATATATGCAACGTCTTTTTAGATAAAAGCAATTTTACAGATTAAAGAATAATGACAATAATGATGTTTTTCGTAGGAATTCATCCCAATAAGGCCATCAGGGAAAATTTAAAATACATGCGGAAAAGGGTTAGCGGTGCTGGGGGAGCAATATGCATCGATAATAAGGGTAACATAGGGATTGGATTTACAACAGAACGAATGTCGTGGGCTTCCGTTACCAAAAATGAATCAGTTTACGGTCTAAATCCTGGTGAAAGAATTACTTTCTAAAAGGTAGCGATTTTATGATAAGTGTACTATGTTATGTTGAAAATAGATTGATATAACTTTTTCTAGGAAATAAATTTGTCGCTTTTACAAGTTATAAAAACCAACAATACTCTTTATTCTTTGTTTACCACGTTCCACCATCCATTCACTCACGCTACAGTTAAGTAAATAATAATATTTATTTCAAACAGTGGTCTGATTTTGATTTATAATAGAATATTATGGCAGCTGCTGCCGATAAATTTTGCGAATTGTGGTAGTGGTAAGTAGACATTAAAATTTTTCTTGAATTAGTACGAGTACGTTGTAAAAATCGTGAATACAAGTCCTATAACACTGAAACACAAATAACACCAAGTCTGCACTTTTCCTATATATTGCCTTTCGAAAACCTACAAATTTGTTAGTTAGTTTAATAATAAGAAATATGCTTAAGACGCTTATGGAACTATCATTTTTCTCAGACAAACAGCATACCAAACGTAAACATATTACCCAAACTTGAAATAAACTACTAATTCTAACAAACGATTATGCAATCCTAACTGGATCAAACATGTATTAGCCTCAACCATTCCTGGAAACTGCACTACAGAATTGAGTACTTCAACTCAACTGGTGAAAGTTACAACTAAAAGTTTGAATGAAGTCTATGTTAGTAACTCTATAGAAGTTAACTATGTATTACAGTTTTGTAACTGAGCTCAGTTGAGACCCGGTATAATAGGCATACGTTTAACATTTATACAATTCCTTTGATTCCTTTAATTTAACTCTGACCTGACTGTCATTAAATAATATTTATTCACATATTAATTCAAATCAATGTGTTTAAAATGAAATACTTCCCAGATTGTACATATACTATAAGCATACATGTCTGGTTATCAAATATCCTTGTACACACTCCTGAAGCCTAGTTTAGTAAGTAACAATACTATATAGATACATATTTATAAATAATCCTTTAAAAACTAATGAAACGATCCTCTAACCATAGAGCATGCAATAGTATAAATTTATTCTAATTTCTTAACTACTTTTTTATGTACATTTTCAAGCTATCGCTATTTTGTGGGCGAACTTTAATATAAAATACCAGAAAGGAAGTTTTCTTCCCTTTTATAAAATCATGCAAATAATTATTCTAATGACCCCTAAAATATTCCCTGCCTTGTCGATCTAAACTACATAACATTATGGATCTAAGTAATTACACTGTGATTTGGATGTACAAACCTAAAGCAAACAATATTGCAAAGAGTAAGAAGGAAATACTTACTAATAATCAAAACCATGAAATCGGAACATGCTCGCATTAGAGCTGTCAAACTTTCTAACTAACTATATCTAAATATTGCAACAATGTTTTCTCATCAACAACTAAATATATGGTACTGGTTTTTCAATATAGACTTTATAGTATGTGTAAAATTAACGTCTTCCAACGTTGCCAATTGTCTGACCTCCATAACCTTGCCATGTTCCACCACGATTACCGCCACTCCCTCCTACACTATCCCATGACTGGCCGAAACCTTGATCAGGTACTTGTTGGTGTACCCAAGGATCTGCAGCTCCAAAGCCGCCACCAAAACCTTTTTACAGACAAAAACATATTTATTAATGATAAACTTAATATGTATCTTCATTTTTGTGCTTACCCAAGTATTTAAAACGAAAATTTCATTTTGATAGAACAAAGATAATTTACCTGGATTGCCTGCACGGCCGCCTCCGCCTCCCCAGTTACCCTGTCCCCAAGACTGAAAGTTGCCACCCTGATAAAACTATAACTTTGATTCAGTCTGTTTCCTTTAGGAAATTGACAACAATTATAATCTTCGTACAAATATTTAAATTACCTGGGGAGCACGACCACCAAGGTTTGGTCTCTGTGGGCCACCTGCTCCAGACATCCATCTTCCAGAGCCACCACCTTGCATCTGTCCTCCACCTCCACGACCACCGCCTCTTCCACCTCTTGGAGGTGGTGGACCTCTTGAAACATTCATGTTACTACCTCCTCTAGCCCAAGTTCCACCTCTGGGTTGAAGTGCACCACGCTGTGGTGGTGGAGGGCCACCACTACCTCGCATGCCTCCTCTCATCGGGGGCATTCCACGACCTCCTCCCCTTGGAGGACCTCCCATGCTTATTGGGGGACCCCTTGGAATTCTCATTGGTGGTGGTCCTGGTGGTCCTCCACGTCTCATTCCATATCCTCCCATCGGTCCACCTCTCGGTGGAGGACCTCCTCTCCAAGGTCTACCACCCGGTGCTCCACGCGGACCACCCCTTCCTCCTAAAAATTCAGAGTTCAGTCAGAAGTTATTTCATTTTTTCTTTGGTCTACTCTACAGTTAATTATTTTTGAAAAAATTCTTCTCACTCATATTTCCTCGTCCTCGAGGTCCACCTCTTGGCCCCCCTCTTCCTGAGGGTGATCGACCATAACCAGCAGCAACCCCTTCTTTGTTGTACTTAGACACAAGCTCTTGAGCCTGTTCTCTTTGAAGTTCAGGAAATTCAACTTCAGAGAAAAGTTCTCCTACGTCAGGTATGCGGAAAGAAGCTGCAGTGAATTAAGGCATAATAAAAGATTAAAACATGACTACATTAGATTTAATACAAAACGAATAAATTTTTTGCTGCGACATAAAACGTCCTAAGAGTTTTAGCGTATGCTTTAATTGTCAGAAACTGACGATATATTTTCTTTTTTTTCATGATTTCTACTCTTTTATATTAACTATTGAAAGAAATATTTTGAGATTTAAATTTTTTGTGTCTAAATTCTCATAGGAAAGTGGAGGAACCTTTCATGTCAAGGATGGTGGATTTGGGAACACTTTTTCCCTGCTCTTGTTCTTTAGATTTGATACGTTTCTGGTACTCCTCATCAGGCGGTAAGATCACTACAGCCCGCCGCCTGAAATTCTCAAAACCTCCGCACTTCCGACGCTGCACGCTTGGTAAAACATTGCTCTAAATAATACAACCAACCAAATATTTTTCGTTTGAGATGTCTGTTTGCCCAGTTCAGTTAGAATATATAGCTTTTCTATAAAAGGGAATAATAAAATTTCAGCCATTATATTTTGTCATTAATTAATAATTTTGACTTTTTGATGTCAAATTTCATTTGTACAATATGCTACGCTAACTTTTTCATCAATTATAAGTCACTTATACAAAGACAACTTAAAGCAATAGACTTATAGAGGACCATAAATCATATTGTAATGATTTCTGGCTAATTTGTGCCTGTCCTCAACACTAAATTCACAATTCTTTTTCCTTAGAGTACTACATAATACTTTCTTTTACATTGATGTATTTTTCAAACTGATAATTTGATAAGGCACTTGTAATTTAATTACAACTCTTTCTAATTCCATTGCCAGAAGGTTCTGGTTTTGTAGCATAACATGTATTGCATAGCGTCTGTCAGACATATCTGATACTGATATATTCTTTCTCATCGTGACTGATGATTATCTCGCACAATTGCACACTTGCGGAAGTTGCATTTTCATATCTGGGTGACAGTGGTGGTTGTGTAAATTTAAATCAGTAATGCACATTCTGAAGTAGCTACGAGCACAATTTGGTTTTTGATTAAATGTAGACTGATCGTTATCGTTAGTTTTGATCATGCGGTGCCATTTATCTTAGATTTGGTACAAAGCTATGATCACATTGGTCAACTGTTGCGTTTTGTACTTCTTCTTCAAGTACGTTAAATAACCACCCAGGTTATGTACTTTAAGATATTTTAAATATAATTCAAACATTTTAATATCTGATGCACTTTAGTTTGCTCCTTCTGTTGCCACTTCGTCGTTATTTCTCAGTTATTGTTGCGTACCATAGCTTTTGACTTTTCGAAGCAAAGCAACGTCGGCAGCCCTTACACCAAACACTTTGTTCACCATTTTTTAAATATTCTTATCATGAAAACGTTATATATTCGATTTTTATATATTTTTAGTACGTATTCGATAATTCTAATTTGCTCAAATATTTCAATTTTTCTGTCTTTACAATTTATCACTGATATATCAGTTTCATTTTGGTCATTTAAGATATTTTGACGTGCTTTTTGCAGAGTACAGTCGATTTTTTAATGATTTCATTTGGTAGTTATTTGGGAATGCTTCACTTTTAGGAATATTATGAGTGAGGTAAAATCTGACAATGGCGACTTACGCCATTTTCAATAATAAGGTATAATGATACACAATGCTCTCTCTACATATACGTATGGAGGCAGTTAATGTATAGATTTAAGTGTTCCGAAATTCATCGGCATCTAAGACAGGGAAAGGATGGGGTTTGATTAGGACACAGGAGTATCATATTTAGTGAATAGAGCTCTCACATCTGTACTATTTTTGTAATTGCAAATTAACAAAAGTTTGTCTTATAGTTTCACCAGGTTATCAAGATAATAGGCATAACTTGATAGGTTGACATATGTATTTCCACTTTACTACGGAAGGAATCCACTTGTTTCACTCCTCAATCCATGAGGTTAGAATTGGTTTTGAAGTAGTTTTTAAAAACTTGGTTTTGTTTAATACATTCCGTTCGTCTTATTTTCCTTTTAAACGGTCAGACTGTAGCTTAAATGTAGCCCAATAAATTCTTGGAGCATAAAATCATTGCTGACGCCCACGTCATTGTTGACTTGCCACCGGCTGGCTTTCCTGGTAAACTCAGATTTTATCGCTCTTATTCAATCAAATATTTAACGAGTCTTTCAATCATAAAACTTTGAGACTTAAATGAAATTATTTAGCAAAATTAATTTCGCTAAAATATTATAAAAGTAAAACTGTAATATATGCTTTTTAGTGCATTAATTTACATCCACAACATTATATAATAAAACATAATCAATACAATAATACTAAGTGGCTGTATTACCCGTTTTACCTGAAAAAGCAATTTTAACTGACAAAAATCTAACCTGATCCAAGATATAATTTCGTTTCCTTGATGGTGCAATATCAACAAGACGCTCCACGAATTTTCCAGCTTTCATGAAAAATGAATCAAACACTCTTGGTGCTTTTTGGGATGATAGAATTGATTGGTCTTTCAATGCCCTCTCAACAGCAGTTGATGTCCCTAAAATGTTGTAATGCTTTTCAGGATTATTTCTGATGAAGTCTTTTGCCCATTTCGTCTTTCCGCTGCAAGCTAGACCAACTAGCATGATGAGCTGAAATTTGCAAGCATAATACATTATGGTTCACATGTTTAAAAGTAAAAAGGTTCCATCAAATTCATCAAAATCAGACACGGTTTCTCACCTCACAATCTTCCTTATTTTCAGGTTTTACAGGACCTCGAACTCGTTTCTCAGAGTCTTCAATTTTACCTACCATTTCAAATCCCTCTAAAACTTCGTGTACAGGGTCCTTGCTACCAAAGTTTACTTCAAACTTTACATTTCTGACCAATACATGTGGGAACAAGGCTTTTCCTTCAAGGTCAGCTTTTGTAATCTTGACCGATTCTCCTATAACTGTGCCATTCTTTGAAAACTTCAACTCTACGGGGTCTGACTCTAAATCCTATATAATTTAAAATGTAAATTTTTGCATAAGCATATTCACTTACTGTAGTATATGGCGAACTTAAAACTTATCAGTAGGGAAAGTACTTACAATATAGGTAGAGACGACGTCCCCTTCAGCTAAACCTTCACCAAGTTCCTGAATTTCACTGCAGTTGTACAGCTTTCCACTTACATCGTACCCATAAGAGAGTTTGTCTTCTCCTGTTGAAACAATATTACAATTTAAATATTCAAGGCAAAAGGCATCTCAGACTAAAAACCGAAAGCTTTACAAATTAGATTCTATTTAACTAACCTAGCTGAAGATCAGCGTTAACATCAGACCAACCAACACGGAAGACATGCTTTGTCTCTTTATCACCAAAATCAGATCGAACCTCGCATGATTTCACCCATTTAGCTTCAAAGCAAACTTTCCCAGAAGTAAATCCATACGTGGCTTTAACACCAGCGTAAGCAAAAGGAAAATCTTCATATACAGTTGGTTCAGCTTCAAGGAAATTCTCAGTGGAAATTTTGAGGTTCAAGTCAGATTTATCTGCAAAACAAAAACAAACATTTTAAAACAAACCACACACAAACGTGTCCCACATCCCAAAGCACAGAACTATTATTACAAAAATACACATATACTTAAAAATACTTACACCAATCCAAAACAACTGTATTTTCATCAAACTCAGGCTCATTCAGTGGAACATTTTTGAACACAACAGCATCTTCTGTCCTCGGCTTCTTATTTTTACTTTCATCTGACGCATCCCCATTAATAACTTCAATTTTCCTCTTTGCACCTTCACCTTCCTGGTCCGTTTCCATTTTCTCACCCTCCACAGCCTTCTCATTCTTTTCCCCTCCTTCCTCCACTTTCTTCTCAGCAGCAGCCTCAGGCATTTCCACATCATTACTCTCCTCTGCCTTCACCTGGCCCTTATCCTCTTCCTTTACTTCTTTCGCATGATGCTCCTCTCCATTCCCTTCTGCACCCACCTCCTTCTCCGGCTGACTAGTAGGTTGCTCTGATTCCTCCATCTTCTCATCCTCACTATGATGAGTCACTACATCACTAGCTGCTTCTACAGTCCCCACTGTACCCCCTGTAACCTCTGCTTTTTCCCCATCTGCATCCTCTTCCCCCTTGGACTCATCCAAATCCCCTCCTGACGTATTTAACATCGACACCACTCCAGCCGCTCCATTTCCCACAGAAGACACACTTCCTCCCCCACCCTGACCTAACGCTGCCAGCAGTCTATCCACCAGAACTGCTTTTACTCCCTTCGGATCCAGCCCTCTAACTTGCAGTTCTGCCCTTAACTCCACCACCTTCATTTTATTTACTTCATCCGCAGTTAACATCATTGTTGAAGAGAATTCCCTACAAAAACAAAAACCAACCACCTCACCTTCAATTTAAATACACAACAAAATTTGTATACAATATTTTAACACAAAATATTCAAATTTTTCTTACCTTCTTCAACTGTCAATAAATATTGTACGTATAAACTACAACTGATGAACTTTTATTTTAATATTTACACCTTAATAGCTTCATAAACAATCAAAAAATACAATACTTCACTTTAAATAAATATTTTTACTACTTTAATTATTTTTTACTTGTTCCAAGAAAAACACTGCGTAAATCACACATACAATTTCCCACTCTCAACGTATTTGAGAAGGATGTACTCAGGATAAAATGTCAAATGCATATTTGCCAGCGGAAAATAACCTGAGCATAAAGCAAGCGGCGTCCCTATCCAGATCTCCGCAATGTATTTGTCCCTTTAGGTATATCAGGTATCTGCTGTCTACTGTCTAAGTATTGTATACTTAATACTTACTACGTAAAAGTAGATATACACTAAAAACTTACTGTGGCCTTTTAACTTCTAGAAAAGCTGTTATTATAAATAGGCCACAGATGGTTTTTGTTTATGTACATTTGATTTCAGTGTAAGTTTAAATACATACGTTATGTTTTAGTATGTACTTTTATGCATATCCACAACCAAGAAGAAGAGGATAATTTTTATGTGGAGCGAGAGCGGATGGATGATATGATCGTACAAACGTTATGTATGTATGTTTATATATCTCAGGAAAAAATACACTTGTGCAGGGGAAGCTAAAAGCCGAATTTCATACGGAACGTAATCTTTTTATCCGTACGCGACGGTCGGTCGGTGTCGAAGAGAACGAGGATGGGATGGTATATCCTGTTCTCAAATCTGTAACTACATTTTGCATACTCATACTTCTAGCATTGCATATAACGCATAGGTACATCTCTCTTATGAATCGGCTTGGCTCAATATGAATATGAATCTCATGCATGGTTTGGTTGAGGTGAGGTGATGTGATTTGATGCCAAAAAATAAGGTGCTTTTGGGTAGGTTGTTGGAGAAATACAATGATTACGATGATTATGGAAACCGACGGAAGGAAATACTTTTTTATGAGATGAATAATCGCAGATCCTACCAGAGGCTAGTGTGCTTGAATAGCAATACAAAGATAGCAATTTACCTACTAAAAATTAGCGAATGAATGTTGGATGTAGATGGTGTGTATATTTGGGAAGGAATGCGAACAAAGCTTTTATCCGTATAATACTTTGTCGGGATATAGTAGGGTAACTTGAAACTTATACAAATGATTTTTGGAGTAATTAGTGAAATGAGTTATGTAGAGTAATTAAGAATACTTTAAATACCCTATGCCCTGCTAACTAAACCCACTTTCTATTTTACTTTGGGTACTGTAGACAATAGTTGAGTATTATGAAAATTCTCACTATAGTTGTCATGAAACGATGAATAAATCCATGGAACATAAAGTTATGGGACATGTTTAGGTGCTATAACTGTCATATCCTGGTCATATCAGCTCTTTTCCAATCCAACAACCAAGTTTTGCTGTTAAGAAAGCAAAGGATAGAAAATTAGTTTCATGAAAATATACAGAGACATTTAGGATTAGTTAAGAGTTGATAGACAGATAAAGTTAGGCAAAAAATGATTGATCTTGTCATGCAAATTTAATTCACATCCGTAAGAAAAATTCATATGATTTGCTTCATTTGGCATTTTGCTTCTTTGTATGAAATACTATTTCTGGTGTGTCATCTCATTTCCTTCATCTTTATCTCACTTCTTTTACGATTTTCGTAGAAATTGCAGCTTGTAAGAATTCTCATAGTTTCAAAAACTTACAATCCTTATCATGATTGGAGGTCGTATGCTAGCAAATGCAACTAGGAACGGGTATAGAGTTCCTTGGAAAATTTTAAACACACCTATATTTGACAATACCTGGCACAGTTTCCAAACATTCAGGTCCGCGTCGCATGCAATTCCAACCCAGAAAGCGTTTGACACTCCCCATAACTCTAACGGTGGACCAAGAATTCCCGATCAGAAGTTTGTCATGAGAATGTTTTCGCAGAGGGGTAATAATGGCAGAAATGGCGAAAATTCCAATGGGGCTTCTTTAGCATCCAAACTCATTGCTTCGATGGGGGCCATGATTGGAATCGGCATCAGCGGGGCTACTGACGATTCTAATCAGAATCAGGGTATGCTCGGTGATTGGTGCTACAAAGCTGCATGTGCAGAAGATTGCATAGAAAAGAAATGTGAAGAAAGTGCTTGTCTTCGCAAGGATGACTGTGAGGAGGAGCTGATTCGGAAAGCAAATGGGGATTTGGAGAAAGCTTTGAAGGATGTCAAATGTAAGGCTGTTGAATACACTGAAGCAGCAATGAAAGCTTATTGTGAAGCAATAGCTCTCATGAGGCAGTATATGAACCAGGGATATTGTGCTATTGACAATGATGAGCTAGAGCCACCTCAATACGAGGAAACCTGGTGCTGCATTTATGACATTTCCGTGAAGAGGTGTGAAAAGGTCAGAGATGCCTTGCAGAAGGGTCAGTGTGCTTGGGAACTTCTTTGTCGGCTCAAGGAAGTGATTGAGAATGGGAAGGCTTGCAAATATACTGCGTGTAACCCTTTACTTGTCATTGCTGAAGAAAGTCTTTGTTGTGCGGAGAGGGAGTTGCTTAACTTGAAAGCAAAAATGGATTGTTTGAACAGTGATCATGAAATGGTAAGCTTGTACAGATGCGTTGTTGAAGATTTCAAGAAGGATCTTAGAGCTAGTCTGAAGGCTAGTGGTGATTTGGACACTTGCAAGGTTCAATTTCCTGAACAGGAAACAGCGATGATGATTAATCAAGCTTACCTGCGAGTTGTACGTGTTCACACGGAGTTGGCAAAGATGTGGCTTTGTAATGACAAAATTCCAGAATGCTTGCAGAAAACAATGTGCTAAAACCTAACCTACCTGAATCACAAGTTATGATGACAATTATATCAAGATTGGTGTGTAACATTATGCAACCAGACCTTCTTCCTAACCAATACCTAATACCTACAGAATCCTGTGCAAACTAAATTGTTCGTTTAACGAAGATGAAACTCTGACAGAATGTCCATTATTTATGTTTTGAATAAATATGACATGCAGTTGTGTTCTATATGTAATAACATTTATTTATATTAAATCTTGCATTATAATATAGTTAAAAAGGGAAGCTGTAAGACACATAAACTGCTTAATCATCTCACAAACCTGCTATTGAAAACGATGTTGGTTACTGCCCATAATGTACGCGTACTACGTAAGGCTTAATTAATTAATATGCTACATATATGCTGAATCTTCTTGCAGAAAAAACCTCGAAAAAACATTTCCTGTGCTGCATGCATGTTTCTACCTATGACATAGCTTCTGAAAAAAAGGAGCGAGCAGCACTAACGATGGCTAAACATTAGCTAAAAATGCTTTCATAGGATCAGTCACGTCTTTATGAGAATCACAATATTAATGAGTCTAGAGCACAAATGAATAAAAATGACGAAACTCAAATTATTTAATATTTCTTCAGTTACAATAATTACTGTTAAATAAAGCTTTAAGTTGATACTTTGTATTAAATTACGTTGTACTAAATAAATAACTAGAAAATGGAAACAACCGGGACCAGTTTAAAACGGCTTTAATTAAAATATACGTTGAGGTTAATTATACTTTTACTTCGGTTACAATTCAAATCAAACTCTTTTTATGCATCGAATATCCAAGGTTTTCCTCCTCTCAGGAATGTTTAGTCTAAAACATTTCATGCAAACCTGCCTGTTTTGGCGTTTGTATTTAACTATTAATAAAACAAACTTATAAATTAATTTATAGTCACCGGCTAGGCGTGAAGATAAAAGATCATTTTGTTAATGGTTATAAGAAGGGAAGTATTCGTTCAGAAAAGTCAATGTCAATAGTGTCTGAATGAATCTAAAACGGAATTATACATGTAAGCCTCCACTTTGGCAAATTACTGCCTGTAAAATGTAAAACTATAATAATTTGTATACATAATGTCAATTAAAATTTATCACAAACTCGACATTTTATCACGGTAATTGCTATTTTAAGGTGATGGGAGCTAGGAAGGAACCTATCAGTAATAATTATCCATATCCAGAGGCATTCGTTATTGTAACATCTAAAACTACTCCTTACAAATTTTTAATTGCTTGGGGCTTACAAATAGCATGGACAGTGGTCACCTTTGATTATTTTAGAGTCACTGTACTGTATATTGTAAATGTAAAGTCAAAAGTTAAACACCTTACGTAAATATACAGACAAGAAGATGTACAAAGTGAGTTAATACTTTTGTGTAACCGTTAATAATAAGATAAAAGATGTCAGTCAAAGCGATGTTATGTCGTAAAATAGTTTTCATTACAGATACATCTATCTGTGACTATATACCAAAACCAGCTGCTAACTTCACGTAACCCTACATAAATCGCATGCGAGGCGATTTGTAAACAACTTGAGAAACCTGTTTCCTGCAAAAATATGCAGCGCAGTATAATATGTTAAATTATTTAATTTCTTGTTTGCTGATTACAGGTTATATACATATATTGCATAATTTACAATCAAACCACCAGTACCGTTTACCACTATAAATATTGCAAATTCACCGGTACGCTAAATCAATCATGCAGCAATGTTTAAAAACTTGTACAATTTTGCACGATATTACAAACAGTGGAATGAAAAACAGAATGTACAATCTAATCCAAAACGTTAACTTATATAAAAACAACAATTATTAAAGCATCACAGATTTATCTGTACACAACTACAATTAAATCGATATAAAGCTACTATGAGATAAGGTGAATAGACACATATACATAAGTATGTGATAAAACTCGAAAATAAAACTATAGGTTTACCGGAGATGCCTTCACCTTCGAAGACAATTGAAGCTCAAACAAACTCAATTAACATTGAATTAAAAAAGAAATCAAAACATTAACTGAGCACGCTGGCAGTTCTCAAAAGGGCACTTTTCATTTTTTGGTAGTAGCCGTTCAAATATTAATGTGCACGAACGATTTTGACTTAACCAAATATTTGTCGTAACGATATAATTGTGATTATATTTTACTTCTAATATTATAGTAAAAATTGTTCATTGGTAAAATTACATCTTTCCTCTTGTATCTTAAAACTTGCAAATTTAAAACTACATTTAAGTGTGTACCAAAAACTACAGTTAAACTAATGAATGGCATGGTGTACGGTGCTAAAATTAGCATACATTAAAACTTTACAGTGTACAAACTATTTACGTATTTGACGGAATATCCTAAACGACTGCCACCATTGATCAGTCATTTATCACTACAAAGAAAACTAACTGCGTCAGTAATGGATGAAGTAAAACACGCGAAATTAAGATAAATTACGTAGGTATTTCTTGCTATCAGACTTCACCGGACTCGGTCCACCATTTGTCTTGAGGAAATTTAACTTTGGCAAAAACGTTACGAGCTTTGTACGATGGATACAAGCCAACCTTTTTAACGAAAAATCAAAATTCACATATATAAACAATTTAAAACTTGGGTTAAGGGTAATGTCAGTTTAATTAATTATACTTACTCTATTAGTACGTTGATTTGTACCCTTAGACATTCCATTCCAATGATTACCAGCCACACCGATTTTATCACCAACCTCTAGCTCCAGCTCACCACTACTTCTAGGTTTATGAGCAAATTGGGCTCTCTGAATAGTCCCAGAGCCACCTCCATAATAATAAATATCATCTAACGATACGAATCTTCCTGAAGCGTCGGCATACTTAGTTTGCATGATTTCATACGCCAAACGGCAAACCTTTAAAGATTAGGAATAAAGTAATGCGTAATTGATGTACATATGAATAAAATCTTTGAAATCCGGAAACAATATGATTTTTTTAATAAATTGGAAAATTACCTGTGATGAAAACGTACAAACAACAAAATCACACTCGGCTAACAAAAATACATCTTTAATTATTCCAACAAGCCCATTATAACGTTGTGCAACGGAGGCGGACTGTGCTACGGATTTATCCCCCATAATAAGCCATTCTGAGCCAGAGTATCTAATAAAAAAATAAAAAATCGAAGTAAGTTAATAGCTATTGCATTCCACAAAAAATATTTTTGCAACAGTAGTATGCTAGCTAAGGTTTTGCTTACGATCTCGTAGCCTCAGCTATAGCATTAGGGTCATCAGAAGCAATAAAGACTCTACGTTTGACAGGACCTTCCACTTTTTCTCTGATTGCAAAATACTCCTCAACGTGTACCATGTACTCTTTGAGTGGATGAAAGGAAGCTTCAGTTCCAACCTTGTCGGTTCGCCGGACATGCACTCTAAAATAAAAATACAAACATACAGTCACATGCAGGTAAGTACTTTCTCGCTGTCTGCAGATAACAAGACAAAAATCTTACCCAACAGTTGGAGAGCTGATGTCCATTTTTGATTTGGCCTCATCAATTAATGCCTGTGTTTGAGGCTGCATTCTGAGCAAGTATGTTACAAATTGACCCACCCACCAAATATGAGGTTCACCATGAACTTTCTCTAATCGTCCAGCTAAATCGGAGGGTATTGCAATGGGTAGAAATGGTGGTCTAGGTTTCATGAAGTCAACTATGGGGAGCGTTAAAACCTGGGCATCATGGTTTCCAGCTATAGCAGCACAATAAAATAAATGAAATAAGACAAAACTCGTTAAAAAGAACGTGATCGCAAGTAATTTTTTTTACAAAAATATTTTATAATTTTACTAACATCCCCAATCTGCTCTTGTGGATCCAGATGAACTCGTACACGTTTCACTAACTGGGAGGAATACCTTCTCCCACCCTTGCCTATTATATCGCCATCCTTTAGATTCTAAAATTAATGTACGACTAGTAGCATATGCTACCGTCATGCAGTACACGACATGATGAATTTGGCAACCGAAGCCGCAACCTAAAATAAAACACAATTGTTATTGTTAGTGTCTTACTTTTAAGTCAAGTTTTTATCTTCCTTGTGTTTTGTTCATTCAGCTCAACTAGCATGTAACTTCTTACCTTTATTTATGGAACATACAACTTTCTTAGCCTTTTCACAGTCAGGGGGATTTTGAAGATCATGAATTCTTTTTTGCATTATTCTTGACAGTTCCTTTGTTTCTTTTTCTCTATACGTTTCATATCCATCTTCTTGCCTAAGCTTAAGAAGATGACTTCTTAATAGTCTGCAAAGAAATTAAACAACAAATTTTACTAATTTATTCCCGACACAGCTTTGGAAATGTTAACGTTGCGTTGTATTATCTTTTGCCTCCCTCTCCACTGCATACCTATATATATCCTGGATTTGTTCAAAGTCTGAATGCCCAATACTGCTTGAATGGCCACGTACAGTATACCACAGCTCCTTCAAATCAAGCTCAAGCTGACGACGCATTTTCTCATAAGAGTACGTCGGGTCACCGGATTGTGGCACACTTTCTTTAATCTCCTTCCCATCTCCTTCCAACTCCTTTGAAACACTTTGAAGAGCTTGCGTATTCGGATGGGCATCTCCAAGAATTCGTTTCATCTCCGCATTATTTTTCTTCAGTTCTTGAATCTGCTGTAGCGCTACATCTATTCTTTTCAGTAGTTCACCAGAGTTCTCCTGGTTTGATTGGAAACCATCTTCCCCCACACGATTTGAATTTTGAATGGGGAAGACTGATAATATTCCCAAAAAGAGAAACCATATTACAATAGCACCAAAGAATCCCTTAATGATGTACGATTTCATGACAAGATTTCTCCAATACTGAACGCTAGGCTGCCAGAAGAGTAGTGTGCCTTTACAGGAAAGGTTTACAAGGCACCTTATCTACATTATCCAATCCTCCATATTATATCGCCACCATCTTCTTCACACACTTTTTTCCACAGCAGGTTTATAAAAATACAATAGCACCGATGCACCTCCAATGGTCTCTTCTTCTCGTCTGAAGTCACCACGTATCTAAATTAAACAAAAAAAATCATTTCCAATCAGACATAATGACATACATATACACCTACATAATCTAGATTTTCTAATAATACCATCCTGCAGCCAACATATAATTATATTACCTACATAACTATCAAAAATAGTACGGTTAGATGGATTTGCTCCAAACCAGGCCAATCTATACCAACCTATATTAAGCCCTCTCTCAACCCTATCATTATCTTTCACGCACACACAAAGATATGCCTCTTCCAGGCAAGCTATTTACGTTCCAAAAGATATTTTGCATGATAATCTTGTCACATGCCACATTTTTACACATAAAACATTCACCATGAAATACACACACACACACAATTCAACCCTTTCTTTACTATCACACATCACACCTGTCTGCCTTCCAGCAATATGCGAAAACCATAATTCACTATAATTCATAATTTTGTCCAGAACATCCCTTACAAGCTACAATAGGCGTAAAGCCCTACCATCCCTATTATATTATTACCAGAAAAACATAGCATAAGAAAGAAATACAAGATATAAGTTAACTTACCAAATTCTTAATTAGTAAATTAGAAACAGATGATCAATCAGATGACAGATTGTCATCAACCTGTAGCCTTATGTGGCTTGTCACACTACTACTCCTGCTGCAGCTTGATTAATACTTATGTCCTTCGTCGTCATCCGGTCCTTCTCACACATTTTGGCAGTCATATGGGAATGGGATGATGGTAGTATTCTATTGTGTACGTGTTAACAACTCTTTAAAAAACACCCATTTAAAGTTATAACACACTCTTGTTCATCACCGCAGCAGTAGCAGTAAAAAGATCACCTACCCCATTCAATTCTATTGTTTACGTCATATGGACATATGGATATTGGGTAGATGTGTACCAATTGGGAGCATGCTGTCCCAAACTATGCTGTCTCCAACCGTTCCTGGAGACAGCATCAAATCCAACTCATAACTCAACTCAAAGAATGTGAATTTATGCTGTCCC
>JAHZNG010004595.1:0-10710 GCA_027744375.1 Orchesellides sinensis
TTATAAGTACCTGAAGGGCACCTGCTATTTGGCTGACCTTCATGCACAGATAAGCTTAAGTCAATAGAAGTCGATTGCCGTTTTAATTGCGTTTATAGTTGTAGCCGTTTACAAATAAAATCGTGCACATCATTTGGTGATCACGGCGGCCGGCACCACGACGTAACGGCGTAGATGACAGACACGAAGTAGAAATCCAATATAGATGCTCCGCAGCTACATAAAGATGATGCATGCGATTTAATTAACTTAACGTCATACCATGCGACGTCAGTAGCATTACCGGGTAGGATGTAACTACAAAGCATATTCGACGGCGATTTTGATGATATATCGTGACGTAGATATACTTATATCGATCTCCTACATGTTATAATGATAATGATTTTAAATTTCACTACATTCGTTATGAGAAAATTGTTTAGCATTTAAACCTTAATTATTAGCAAGGAAGCTTTTGGGGGGAGTAAAATCACTTTCAAACGTTGCAACATTCCAATTATGATGATGTTTTTTGAAGAAATTGAGATCTTGGCGTTACTGGTCATTCACAGTCTTATTCCTGCAGCTAGTGAGTTCTAAATCAGACAGAACTTCTTAATAGTTCGAAATCTATTAGAATTTTCAGGTTCTATTTTCTAATTTAAATTTTGAATGAACGCTTTAATTTGTTCTCAGAGGGAGGGACCGGGGGGAGTAACGTTTTCTCCAACTATCCCAACAACAAGTTTTATGCCAACTACGATTCTGAAATCTACCACAACAGAAGACCTACACGTTCAGACAGACACCATTTCTTAAACCGTGCGGACAAAATCCTCACGGATATACGTGACCCCGCTTTTAGACTTAACGCACGTCCAGGGGCAACCGACAAATATCTGGATAATATACATGACCCCGCTTTCCGTCTTCGAACGGCTGGTAACACAAGGGACAAAATTCTTGTAGATATACATGACCCCGCTTTTCAGCTTCAAAGACCAGGTAACACAAGGGACAAATACATTACCAACATAAAGGACTACTCCAAGCCATTCGTGGGCGTACCTGGCGACGCTAAAAGTCGTCCACCCAACGCTTGTCCCTTGCGACGACATTATATATTCTACTGCTTTCCTCCTGAGTATGATCCGAAAACTGGAAAGTTGCGAGTGGTTCTCACAACTCCGGCTCCTCATCCACCTCTCCTTCTCCCTGCCCCATGCACATCTTACCTTTGTCCTGTTGGGGGCAATCCTGGATATGGACATGGTACTAATAGAGGAAGTAACCAGGGTCCGTCCACAGGATGTGAAACGCTTCTCTGTCCTATTGAACGGAATTGGATTTTGTGAAATCTATTTGATTATCAAATATCATACATGTTATGTTTATGTAGCTAGGTATGTATGAATATGATAACAACTGTGAAGCGGAGAAGTCAATTATCCACAAGTGGCGAAATCAGAATCAGATTACAAAGTCTACGCATACATTTTTGTATATATCCTCTAGAAACAAAACAATATTTTATGGAAGAAACGCGAGCATCGCTGTTCAATTTATAATTCTAGATAGGAAAAACTGAAAAGGTTTCTGTGAACTTGTATCACCACTATCTTTAGAGTCAGAAAAATCCAGCAACCAGATTCAAGTGTATCCATAAAGTAAATCCAGTATGATGCCTTGGAAACAGACTACTACTATATGTATGTAACTAGTTCAAAAATCAAAGGCCCTTGAATGCAATAAAACAATGCGAGTAAACCTATAATCTTGTTGTAAGCTTCAAATTTAAAAAATGAAAACTAATTTTTACTGCGATCGTGTATATGAAATGTAATTAAATTTATTCTGTACAGGAGCCCGTTTTGCCCATATGAATACATTTCCTCCCCTGAATACTGGGGTTTTGCGTACTATTCTTTATCGCAACCAATCAAAATTATTAATCGAATTATCTTAAATATTTAATTTTTTCAAAAAGCTTGTTCTCTTGGCGATTTTGTTACAGAAAGAATCAGAAAATACTTAATTCACCACCCCCTCCTCAATTTACTAAGACAGATTTACTTCACAGAAAAGTCACATGCATTTTAAATGGCAAAAAACTTTTATCATGGATTCTGATTGAACATCATACGAGGGTCATTTTTGCTTGAAAGACCATGTGTCAGATAGTCAGATCGGCCTGCTTTGCGGGGTGGGGGTCACAGAAATGTCACATGTGATGCTCCTCATTACATTTTTATGGGGGATCAAATGTGGCACTCCTCATTACATTTTTATGAAGCTTGAAAAGCGTAGTTATACTTTGTGTTTGTTTGTCTGTCCGTCTGTCTGTACACGCAAAAACTTTGAAACCGCTAGGCCGATTTGGCCCAAATTTGGTGTGTAGGTACCTTAGTAACAGGGCAAGAACCGAACCAAGTTTGAAGCCGATCGGTTCACAAGGGGCAGGGTGGAGGTCACAGAAATGTCACATGTGATGCTCCTCATTACATTTTAATATTACATGTCTATGTTTAATGGGTTCTTTCCCTTCCTTTCTTATATCTTTATTCATATGTTGGTACTTCAGCTACGTGACTTCCATCGTGCTTAACACGACTAGTTTAGTACAAACTGCTGGGTGTACATGGCATACAATGCGCATGCAGTGTAGCTGTAGCAAATACAACGTAAACCGTACTGGTATCGCAAACGGAAGGAGAATTGTAAGTTATGTAATATTGGAAATTTTTCAAAAAATAGAATTTTATCGATGAAATTTCGATTTTTTAAAAAATAAAGTACCCTTGCCCCCTCTTCGTTTTATTGGCTTTCATTTGACATCAAAATTTAAAAAATTGGATGCCTTATGTAGGTTGTAGAAGGAGGTAAACCCTTTGTGACGTAAGATCGGAAGCAAAATGTAAGTATGATAATTAATTACAAAAATGGCTAAATACAATTTTACAGTGGTAACCTTGAACCATAATAAACTAGGCAAACTGCATATTCTCATGTCATTTCCACTATTTGTTTAAATGCTTATGGGATATGATCAGACTGTGATAATGAGTCATATTCCGCTACCGCATGCATTCTGCATTCTTCATAAACAAAAAGTTTCATATTTAACATGCGGTGGAATATAAGGATTCGTTAGTAGTACGACTGGAATGGAAACATTTGTGTGTCATGTGCCCCTTTTATTTAGTTCGTCAACATCATCACATAATTAGTAATTACTACATTGTTCTTATGTCGGTAGCTCATTATCTATTACATAATATTCAATCCGTAATTTCATTTTCATCATCCGAACATTTAAGAAAAGTTATTACATACAAACAAACTAATCATGCAAAAATTATTTGTTACAGGAAATTCATAACAGTAGTATAAGGGTCAATCACATAAAATCAAAGCTTCAAAACCGTCAACGGTAAAGAAAGCTTATTTACTTTCTAACAATATTACGGAGATCAAATTCAGTAGGCCATTCGGTTACTGTTTTTGGCATAGTCGCCAACTCGGCCGCATCAACAAGTCTGTAGTTTCTATCAGGAATCTTCGGGAATTCGCTTTCTCCATAAACAACAACAATTTCTTGGAAAGATGACTGGTCAGGCTCAGCTTCACGATTAAATCGCCTTTGTCCAACTCTTGGTGGCTGATTGGTACCTCTCGCAGCTTGATCACCTCTTCTCACCCCTTGACGTCCCCTAGCCGCTTGATCACCTCTTCCGAGTTGATCTCTCCTCACCCCTTGACGTCCCCTAGCCGCTTGACCTCCTCTAGTCACTTGATCTCCTCTACCGTCTCGATGTCCTCCACCGTCTTGATGTCCTCTACCGTCTTGATGTCCTCTACCGTCTTGATCTCCTCTACCGTTTTGATCTCCTCTAGCTTCAGGACTCGACATCTTGCTACTAAGTCTCTCATCCTACATACATAAACAAAAACCATTTCAAAATTAGGTTGTTTTTTATAAATCACATCAACCTTTTAAATATCAATCTGCTTACAAGAACAACAATGTTTTACTTCTCTAACAACCACCTCTTTAAACTTTGCAATCAAATAAAGTAATTAAATAGTATGGTTAAAATGAGGACTTACCAGTTATTACAAGCTCGCTCTTCCCGTAAAATCTTAATTACGCTTCGCCTTCGAATTCAAAACTACTTTGAAAACAACTTATTCTCTAATTTTACTGGGGTCTATAATAAACTCAGAAACTTAAGAAATGTTCAATCTCCAACTTTGGATTTGGGAAGAATAATTTTAACCAACGAAACAACAAGAGAGGGAAGTTTTGGTGGAACGAAAGCTACTCCGAAATTGAGACTTGGTGGGACACGACTGGCCTTTATATACCCAGAGCTGGCAGCAGACAGGACCGCACACATAGCGCAACGCGCTTGGGCCATTTCGCATATCGTTTCTTCTGCTAATGCCACCGGATGTCCCAGGTACCAACGTTGTCTCCTGAATGTACTCTATGCAGACACTTCATGCAAATTCAAAATTATGTGACCTGACCTGACATTTTGTACCTATGTACAAAAGTAAAAGTGATGGAGCTACAGTCAAACCGGAACTGAATATTGACGATAAGCGTTGTAAAGTTTACATCGCTCTGCATAATGGTTGCTTCAGGTCAAAAGATGCACTAATTAAATTGAAGGAGCAGCAAAGTTTTGAAAGTGTTCCTTTTCTGTTAGATTGTAAGAAAGGAAGTAAGATAATGAAATGTGCATAATATTTGCATACGTATCAGTAAGGAGGGTTAAAGTCCATTTTTAAATATAAGTGCAAATGTGTTGTTTCGTTTAGCATTCATTTTTATATGACGCATTGACTAATTTTCTTTGGCTATTTAACCTATGACATTTGCAAGACCCAAAACCGGAAGTCTTTGACTAAAAGCCTGAATAAATGTAAAATGTGTGCATTTTGTGGTTGACGACACCATCCACATTTAAGATTGTCATTATGTAAGTTGTCCAGCAGCCAGTCAATCCTGATAAGAAAAATTGTTCCTTTAAACATCGCTCTTGTTTGAATAAATTCATAGCTTCCTGTTGCCTTCCTAAAAAGGAATATCTAGAGAAGTAGTTGATAGTTGGTACAAAATCTATTTTTAGAATATTGAAGGAATGAACCACTTCTGACATTGACATTTCTCAAGAGACAATGTCACAACTGATACATCTGCAGATCATTGCCTTACCAAACATCCATTTTTCACGACATGACTTACTAATCAGGCAATACGTCCAAAATCCACTTCCACTTCTTTCCTCTGACATCCGACCCACAACGGATATTTTTACGGTGATCTATAAATTCATGTTTACTCCTTCTATGCTTATTTTAACGCTTACATATCTAAGCCAATGTTTCATTACATTATGACCAAAATCAATGCATAAGATGATCAAATAAGCTAGATTCGAATGTGAACGAATAACGAACCCAGCAAAAACTCAGGTATGAGCGCGAGATACATTTGTTCACCCCATTTACATCCTCTTCCTCAGCATTTCCTTCTGGCATTGTCCAATTGATTATTCAGGTTACGCGCTACATCCCAACTGGCCCCAACTCTATGAATCACAAGAATGCTCCTTCTCTTCACAAAAATATCTTACGAGATGACTCGAAGAGATATCCTTCTATGATTTCTTATCGTATCCAATAATCCAATAACACAAGTTAAATGGCCTTACAAACTGCTGTTACTAAATGGCTTTTATGAATGCATACATTGATGATGATGGGAACACAAACTCCATTAGTTTAGAAGGATATTAAAGCTATTGTATTCTCACGTTAGTCCAGGAAATACTGTGGAATTCTTCTGAGGTATTTAGTATTTAGTATATGCAAGCTATGTATTCATCCGTATAAAAACAACCATCATCATACTATAAACCAACAACAGCAACTTAGCCTATGCATCAGCTCAGCAAGAAAAAAAAATCTGACAAAAAATGAGAAAAATATAAGAAGACAGGCAGGATGGAATGGATGGATAAAAAGGGTGATGATGGGAGTGTTGTTGTTATGTGTTGGAGTTGGGGCTGTGAACAGATGACAACCTGTTGAAACCCACAACTACAGTTAGCCTCCACTAAAATAATATTCAATTTATACTACAATTGCCAAATGACAAGATACTTAATTCACATTTTAATATGGTTTAAGCTACTATAGCCAAAATAGTGATTTTAACTCTGGATACATCAGTCAGTGCTGCAGAAGGCAACAGGGTAAATGCACTTTTAAAAAATTAAAATTAAATGCGTGTGGGTTCGGGTTATGTTTTACCTAGTGATACATTTAGTGTCTTTAAAGTCTGAAGGATCATTCGAATAGTTAGTTAATTTTGATTGAGAATTAATTAATTAGCTATTTATTTCAAAATTGAGTCAAGGGTGCTTTAAAAAAAATTGGTTAAAATGTTAAAGGGTGCTTGTAAAATCCTTTGAATACCAATAGTGCTTTTAGATAGGTTGTTTAGTTTGTTTGTAAAAGCGTGTGCTTGGTCACTGAGCGTAGCATAGATGAAAAAGCGTGTGTGACTCATCGAAAGACCCCACAACTCATTCACCTACAGAAAAGTGCATGTGTGAAGCCGTTGTATGAGTGAAGGCTGGTTAGTGTGGTTTTTGTAGCTAGTGTGGGGTTCTTATCTAGATCCGTTATTATTAGTCATTCTTCATTGTGATACATTGTTAAAGAAACAGAGGGGCTTAAAAGATAACCCCATGAGTCATCCTGTTTCCTATCAAGAAGTAAGCGTTAGGGGGATTTTTGTATTTAAGATGCTCTTTTATTGTTTTTATCAGGGATGGCTGTAAGGAAGACTGTTTTTTTGTGAGAAGTTTATAAAAGTTTCTGAGCCCACAAAGGTTCTTGTTATTTTTGATGTGCGGCGGCTTGAGTGAGGAAGAAGCACTTGGTGCTTTGACAACGGTTCAAAATGTCAATCAGCTCAGCGTCAGGCATTCCTGACGAAGACGCTTGGTTTCATGATAACATAACGAGGGAGGAGGCTGAAGCGCTTTTGAAACAAGTTGGTAAGTGGAATTGGAAGAATAATGTGGGTAGGGAATGAACATTAATTAGTTAATATTAATTAATTTTTAATGGATTGTAGGAGAAGAGGGTGCATTTCTTGTTCGTGAAAGTACTTCGTGTATTGGAGACTATGCCATTTCCGTCCTGTCTGACAATGCCGTCCATCATATTCAAGTGAAGCGTCATGGGGAGGATGCCTTCTTTTCTGTGGGTAAGTTAGGGGGAGCAATCAGTTTTTTATGGAGTGGAATTTTAGCAACCTAAAATGTTGATGATTTTGGGATTTTTGTAATTTAGAGGACCAAGAACCTTGCCATGGTCTAGATGAACTAATTAAACTACTCCAATCCCCAGCTTCAGAGGATGAAGACATTTTTCTTCAAAAGCCAGTTATAAAGGCACTGCCACCTCCAAATGCCCGCCGTCATGGCCGAACTAATTTGTTACACAGAGCGACAAAGGAGGGTGAGTATTTTAGTCTGATTGGTTCGCTACTAGGTGCGATTTTATAATAAAAATTGGCAACAATTTTTTCAGGGAGTATACAAATTGTTTCGGAGATGCTCAAATGCAAAAATCGGAGTATTGATGCCAAAAATGACGAGGGACAAACGGCTGCTCATCTTGCTTCAATGAATGGATGTCAGGAGATATTGAAACTTTTAATTGAAGCAAAAACTAATGTCAATGCCAAAGACTCATCTAGTTGTACTTCGTTGCATGTAAGGCTCTAGCTTATTTTTGCAAGGTTCAGGTAGTTTGCATGGCTCATTGTAATCTCGTTATCTTTCTTTGTATTATTCAGTACGCGTGTAGAAATAACCTTCCAGAGATTGTTCGTATTCTGCTAGAAGATGGAAACGCTAATCCTCAGATTAGAAGAAATGACAATGGTGAGTTATAAATTATAGATGCAAGTTAAATAAAGGCAATAAATTTTTGCTGAGACTAGTCAGGTATATAAAATTGTGAATCTTCTAGGTTGGGTGCCAATGCATGAAGCTGCCAGTAAAGGCCATTTAGAGTGTGTTAAAATGCTATACGTTCATAACGCTCCACTTCGTCCAAGAACGAAGGAAAATGACACTCCTTTACACTTAGCTTTGGCAAATAATCATGAAGACGTTGTTTATTTCTTTGGTTAGTTTTTGCCTGAATTATTTTTTTGTCTTACAAGCTACGCATTGACTAAAGAAAGTTGTTAAGCAGTATTGCAAAGTATTTATTTAAAATTTTCACAGATCATGTTAACGTCAGAAGTCCTACAACCCAAAAATCGGAGTGGTATCACAACAGACTAGGTAGACGGGAAGCTATGGAAATTTTGACAAACTTCCGCAAGTCATGTGGACTGGATCCTGTAGCGTCTTACTATCTAGTTCGACGACATTCAATCAAGGATGATGCGTTCGTACTAACTCTCCTGGTTGAAGATAGATCCTACAATTTTGAAATATGGCGAGAGGTAAAGCATACGTATAATGTGTAGAAGCTTAGTTGTTATTCTTCTTTATAGCTTGGCAATTAGTAACTCTAAATTGATTTTGGATAATTGCAGGGCAATTTTCTATATATTGACGACGGTCCTTATCTTGAGTCACTGGAGCATCTAGTTCAACATTATTCGCAATGGTCAGATGGGCTTCCCTGTCGTCTGCAAGTTCCAGTTAGTCCTGCCCAAGCCAAATCTTTAAATGAACCAAAGTCCAACCTGAGCTCGTCGCGAGCTACACTAGATGTCCCTCCACCATTGCCAAAACGAACACCAATGTCAACTTCACCGAACTCATTAAATCGGTTTTGCAGTGACGTTGAGAATAATAATCGATCCACACCTCCATTTTCCAAAGGTTCCAGATTTATTACTGCTTACGTTGAGCTCTTTAGAGGTTAAATTGTTTTTTGGGATTTTAGTTTGTAATTTTAAATTAATTACAGAAAACATTCCAAGCGAGTCATTAGAAATTGGAGAACTACTTGGAGAAGGCGAGTATGGCGAAGTCTTTGTTGGAAAGTTACGAATTGGCAACTCTCCTACGATGGACGTGGCTATTAAAACTTTGAAAACCGAAGGTGAAATGAGTGAATGGAAGAAAAACGAGTTTTTGACAGAGGCCCGAACAATGCTTGATTTAGAGCATGAACACATTGTCAGAATTATCGGTATCTGCTGGTCTCCAAAAACTTACATGGTAAAACGCACAACCTATACACTTTTAATACTTAAATAGAATTGCTCCAGTTCAAAATTGACTAATTCAAACTTTTTCGTCAAATTCTTTAGGTTCAAGAATTATGCGAGCTTGGGTCCCTTCAAGACTACTTGTTAGAGAACGCAGAGGAAATTATTCCTGCAAAGCATTTCCGAATATGGGCTCATCAGATTGCCCAAGGTAATTTCACATTGATCGAGCTCTGTACCGCTCTGTAATGTCATTAAGTACATTGAATCTGCATTAGTCATTCAAACATTAATTCTTAATTCAAACGCTTTTAGGTATGGTTTATCTCCAACATTGGTATATGTCTTGTTTTTCTACATTTTATTACTTTGTCTGACATGCATAACCATTGTGTTTTTACGCCGTTTATTTTCAGGTATGCTCCGGAGTCCTGTACTCACGGGACATTCTCCCACGCCACAGATATATGGTCATATGGAATCACTCTGTGGGAGATTTACTCATTTGGTGCTAGCCCATACGGAGATTTACCTGGAAAAGAGGTATAAATTTTTGCTAAACCAGTCTGTCATACCCAAACCTTTTGTTAGTTTACGCTTTAAACGTTAAAACTTCAAAAGACTATATAAGCGTAATTTTACTTTCAACAGGTAATTGATATGGTGGAGAATGGCTACAGATTGGAGAAACCTGAACACTGTCCTGATAACGTATACAGCGTGATAAGGAAATGCTGGTCTAAAAATCCTGAACTACGCCCCACCTTCCACTTCCTTGAGAATTTCTTTGCAGACGGTAATGGTAACATCGAAGAAGACACCAGCTCACTCCCTCGAAGAAGCAACGCCGCACTCTCTCCCCCTCCCCCACCACTTCCGACCACTCCTGAACCCCGAAAAACCGCGAATGAGTCGGTGGGTGCCGTCAGTGCAGAAGTGTCCCTAATGTCTTTCGATTGAAATATACAACCTTACTTTTGTACAACTGTCACAAAATTGACAATACGGCATGCCATTTTGATAACATGTATGTTTTCAAATCTTTATCAGACTGTAATATTTTGTAACTTAGGATAAGAAATACATTCATAAAGTGCATACATGGTAGTGCCCTAAATACTTAAGGTTTCAGACTAGAGCTTAAAAGAGTTCTTAAACAAAGATTTGATTAAGTGAATAACTTAGAATTAAGTATTACACAAACCTCAAAATTATCGGTAGGGTTATCCAAAGTTCTAAATGAAAATCATATTGTGTCTCATTATGTGTCAAAATAAGTCAATTTAATAATGTAAGTATATTATGACCTTTCCGTCGTGCTGCTGGAGTACGCTGTTAGTTCTATGAAATAAATGTAGTGCAATACATCCTCAAAGCTTTTGTCTTGTCACAATAAAATTTAGGACAAAGTTACGGATTTTTACTTTTGAGTGACTTACTTGATTTATGACGTAAATATATATTATATATTA
>JAHZNG010004596.1:0-10711 GCA_027744375.1 Orchesellides sinensis
GTTGTTGGCTTTGTATGCAAATTTTTAATCCAATGATAAGCGTTAACTCAAATTTTATGACGCCATCAGCAATTAAAGAACTTTTTAATCTTCCTATGTGAAGGTAATCCGTCCGTCATAGCATTGAAGATATACCTATGTAAAAGGGTTAGATTGATACCTTGCCTGTATGTTCCCTGTATGTTCAACCACGTTTTAGCTTTTGTTTAGTATGCAAATATGTACGTAGTAAAACTCATTTTATAAAGAAGTAAAATGTGAAGGAATTACAAGGATGACAACATCAGTAAACCAGTACCAAACTTAGTGGTAGTAAAGACAGTTAACTGCTGAAACGTCGTTTTAATTAGCAGCTGACTCACCTTTCCAAATGACCTGCTATTTAGGTGGCGTCTAAATAGTGTTTTACGACTATCAACTATATGACTAGACTTTTAAGTCTTAATGTGGGACTTGCTTCACACAAGGGTGTAGTTTTCTTTTTGGAATTTTGCTAACAAGGTGTTAGTATGAGTCAGCTTGTGTGACAGTATCAGCGGAACAACTTTCTAGTTAAAATTTCATCTGTATGCTTTGATGGTTATCCATGCACTTCTTCATCTAAAGATAGACAGTACAAGTGCAGCATTCAGGATAGAATCTTAGGCATCAAATTGATGACATGATGACCCTTAAGTATGTGTAGGACTTTAAACGATTGGTAGTGACAGTCACCGGCATTTGCTTGCTAGTCTGCCCTAATTTCAACAACTTCCTCTCAAGGTCTCTAGTCATTGAGAGCATTTTCTGGCATGTATCATCTTTCGGAAATGACAAATTAAAAGTGCATTATAGCCATTAGTGTTCTTGATTGCATTTATTGCCAAATTCATTGACCTATGAATGCTCAGTCGGCACGAGGAAACCAACGAGTTTTTATGGGTTGAATACCATGTCCAGTTTTACAAGACCTTCCCCATTACAACTTCAGCAGAACTACCTATGTTTTATTTATGGCCGAATCTTTCATAACTATCATTTAACTACAAACGTGTAGATATTTACACTCATGTATGACAGTAAAAATGGATGAGCAAAGCAAAGAGGGAATTCCTGTTAAAAAAGACATTTGCTTTCGTACGCACGAGATAATAGGAGTCCACGTAAATAGGAAAGAGACTAATAATAATAATTTGTTTTGCACACAATATGCAATTCCTCATCGTCATCCCTTTTATTACGTACACATGCATAATTGAAAACTCGGCTAAGGGCTCCTTCTTCTTGCTTTTCAGCAGTCACTCTCACTTTGGGCACATGGTCATCTTGTTGGCATTGTTGTGATCGCACAAACCTCGTTCGCAGCTTGACAGAGAAACAAACAAAGCAATACGATTCTCTGGGCCACTGTTATGTTACTGTCTAACGCTACCTCTTGTCTGATTGTTCTGGTTCTATGGTTTGGCTTGGCAGTCTAGAGCAAGATAAAAGTAAAGAATCTCCCTGCCAAAGATTCTATTATTACTCCTACAACAATAACAATACAAAACTATTTGCAGTGACCTCCACAGCTGTAAACGATGACTGCATATACATAGAACCAATAGGATTAAGCGGTCCTTAAAGGACCCACAAGAATATCTTGTTTTTAGTGGGTAATAGTTGCATGAAATTGTTTTGTGTGTATTTTTATATATACAAAACTATCTTATCAATCTGGTTACGGAGCCGAGCAAGGCATTCAGCCAAGCATAGTAAATTGTTGAATCTTATTACAACGTCTATGTACATAACATAGAGCAGATCTGTAAGAAAACTGGTCATCATATTCTATCATCAACTTATCGCATCAAAATATTCATCTACATAAATATTTATATACGTATATAATTCAAATACATCTTGCACACAGTTAAATATCCTTCCTTACTATTCCACTGAACGGTTTTGCTAACTTTTGTCTGCCTGCGTGCGAACATGTTTCGTTTGCGGATGAAAGATACTTGTATACATTATCTCTTGGTATTCGGCACATTAATTGGTGCACGCTGGTGCATTTCATCTTTGATGGGTGCAGAACCCTTTATGCTCAATATTTTTTACCTTTCCTATTCGCTTAACTTCCGTTGTAAGTTCCCTCGTAAGTTAAATGGACACTCGTTATTGTTATGATTATTTTTGAACGTACGTTAACGGTAAACAATTTAAGACTGTGATTCGTAAGATGCGTTGGCAAGACTGGGCAAATATGTACGCATAACAGTCTTATTATCTTTCTGCCCTTTGTTATAGCCATATATATGATAACGTTAACAAACGATGAAAGCAAATACACTGGCTAAGGTCAGAGGTTCGCTACCGCTGCTAAGCATAGCTGGCACAACAGAGATTCAGAATGTTGAAGCTGAAATCACTCATCCAGCGCATTTCAAGCAGTTAGCTAGTTAAATTCTTTCTTCTAAAAAACCATAATTTACTGTATTACACCTTACACCATACATAAAAAAATAGTTTTACTACATTCACACAGTACTATTTTAAGAAGCAGCTTATTAAACCCTGTGTATATGCTTCACACATCACGACCATTTTATTTTAAAACCCTATTCCATCTTAAAACTATTTAAAAAGCTGTTGATGGTGCACTTACCATTACCATCATCAAACAACATTCTCTCATCTCATTCATCATTGTATTATCACCTTTAGAGATGCGCTAACCAAATCTTGTTGTGTACTTGTAAACTCATACTTTTCGTACAATCATAATCCCTACGTAAAAAGCACTAATACAAATTATTAACGTCATTCCTTTTTTGTATCAGAGAGAGATTAAAAATAATATACATATTATTGCTGTAACCTTCTTCATTCGTGCATAAGATGTACACAGCACAGCAACAAAAGGCTAAAAAAGGGTTAACCAAGAAGAAGTAGTTTTAGTTCAGTGAAGTGATATATGTATACCTAAGATGTTTTAAGAAGAGACAACAACATAAACTTTTACGTGCCACATTCTTCTTTCTCTCCTCGCCTCGAGATTAGAACCAAACTCATCCCATTTCGCTACTTACACTATACCTGCAAACATAGCAAACATTACACTCACACCTTTACCACGCTCTATACAACCTCTGATTTCACTTCATTTGTTATGGATTTGACTAATACATCATAAAAGTTAATGCCGCAGGCAGAATAAATATTGAAAGTCGTGTTCTTGAAGTTGAGTGCATATAGCGTCTTGTTTTTTTACAACTCTTGAGGACAAAGAAGGAGAGAATCGCAAAACAACCTCAGTCAAGTTTTTGTCACATCGAATCATACGATCCTGGGAAGCATTACCTGGAGTGGCAATGCTGGATATATAGCCTTGTATTTAAAGAATTGTTATTGTTTACCTGTACTTCTCATACAGCAGAAATGAAAGGGTAAAAGAGTAGCCCTAATACTGTCCTTGATTCTTTTTTCAACCCTTTTACATATGTTTTTTGTGTATTTCTAATGGTTTAGGTTGCCTACCTATCCAATGTTACATAGTTTAAGACGTGCAACGTAACATTTTCCTAATTTTTTGTTGCTTAGTCGTACCGTATCCTCTGCCTAATGCGGACTACATTCCGGTTTCTGCGATTTTAGTCTTCATATTCATCTTTGCACATGAAGAGATACATAGAGAGAGAGTGAGAGAAGTTTGCAAGTGAGATGTAGATTGTTGTATTTGATCAGACATCTTGTTTTTGACTGATTAACTGCATAGCCAGTGCTACATCTTCGAAAGAAAATTCTCGCATCTTCATCTGTAGGAATTTTACAGGCGGACACAATCCGTGTTACATATTTTCGTTGTATGCATGCACTTTGCCAAGTTTGAAAGAGCATGACATTCAAAGCTACAAGTAAAGAAACTGTTTTAATCTGTTTATACCTGTGGAAGGTTTTATAGTATAAGAGGAACATTTAAGTTCAAACGCCGTTTACACAACGACGAAATCAAAATGACGACAACCACCGTTGCCGTTAGTTCGCATAATCTAGTTGCCAATGTGGTGACGACAGTTGCAAGGAGTATAATTGATGTAGCTGATTTTATAAGACTGTTAATGTTCCACTTATACCTGTATGTGGAGTATGCCTGTAGAAGAATATTCCTCTCCAATCCGAAATCTCTTCAAGGGGAAATTATCCTGGTAATTTTTTTCGTACCTTTGAAATGATATATTCTAAAATCTATTTGTAGAATTAAATACGCATTTAAAAACTATGTAAAATTTACATCTACGCATTCTGATACCTGCAAACCCTCAGAATTATCTTGATATTGAAAAATCGTTAATTTCCAAATATTTTGAGGATGATAATAAACACGTTTGTCAATAATAAACTATAAACTTATATAAAAGTACTTAATATTGCCCCATGTAATTATGTGCACGAACAAATTGCAGCACACAATTCCACCCAACCACACAATGTCGATACGTAAATAGATGCATGTAAATATGCATGGAGATCATAAAAATTTAATCATGGCCAATGCCACGCAATGAATGCCGTCAAAACTTTTATTATATGTAATTAAATCACACGAGCCACGTAAGGTTGTGAATTCCTTTACGAAAGTTACCTAAGCGTAAAATTATTAGTAGAATATGTCTTGCTTGAGAGGACATCATAAAAACATGTATTTTATGTCCTATTGTTAGGTCACTGGATCTGGACGAGGAATCGGAAGGTACATTTCTCTCGAATTGGCTACCAGTGGAGCCACAGTTGTATGCTGGAGCAAGAGTCCGGGACCGAATGAGGATGTAGTGAAGGAAATACGTAAGCGAGGAGGAAAAGCCTACGCATACAGCCTAGACGTTAGCGATCGTGAAGCTGTATCAAAAACAGCAGAAATGGTTTGCAGACTAGAAACTAATTTGATGATATTTTAAACAATAATCTTCTTTCGTCCATGTTCGACCTTTCGCATGTGACCGCGCGAGTTGTATGAAACTGTATCATTTATGTCTTAAAAATTCATAATCATGATACAGATCATTTAAAACTCAATAATACAAAGTAATGTAAACTAAATTGTTTTCCTTCAAGGTTCGACGGGAAGTTGGAGATCCTACTATTGTCATTAACAATGCCGGCCTGATGAACATTTCCTCTTTTATTGATCAGTCCGCAAAGGAAATCGAGAGCATGTTTAATGTTAATGTGCTCGCTAACTTTTGGGTAAAAATCCTAACGAATTTTGTGTCAAAACAGTTTTAACAAGTCGGAATTTTTGGACTAACTTAATTAAAGATATCTTCGTTATGCCTGCTTTTTTGCTAATAAGTCGAGCATATACATAGTTGGGTAAATCCCAAATCCAACTCACAGATCAAGTAATTTCCAACTTACTTATGACTTCATCGTATGTTCTATTAGGTAATCAAAGAGTTTTTGCCCTCAATGCTCGCAAAAAATCATGGCCATTTGTGCTCCGTGTGCTCCGCATCAGGTATCCTGCCCACAAGAAATATTGCAGCGTATAGCGCAACAAAGCATGCTGTTCATGGATTGCATGATGCCCTTCGTGATGAAATTAGAATATTGAAGTCTAATGTGAAGATAACGGTGGCTTACCCTTTCTACTGTTCCACTGAGATGTTGAGTGATGGAGTTCCACACACGAGGTTACTTGAATTTAAAGTTGCTGACCTATGGAGCTTTCAATTTTTATAGGTAATAATGAGAGTTTGTATTTTTCGCAGATTTCCTATGCTATTCCCAATAGATCCACCTGAAATTGTAGCCAAAAACGTCATTCTTGGATTACGCAAAGATCTGGAATACATTTACACTCCAAGATTAGTTGGATGGCTAGCAATGTTCTCATGGTATGTAAATTATAAATGTTAATTGCTGGTATTATAGAAAACAATGCTTAAATACGAGTGTAATTTATTGATTATTTTCTGAATTTAATAGGCTAGTACCTCCACGGGCTGTTGAAGCGTACGCCGACTTTCTGAAACTCAATATTGATCCTGCTGCTCCACCTCAAACGACCATCAATGGAATTCATTAAAATTAAATTTGTTCAATAGTACATATTTCAAATGTTCGTAGTTTCAAATAGCATAGCGGATGTTAACTAACTATAAGGGGTCTAAATCTTGTGATTGTCCTCTAAAAGTAGATTATTTTATGGAAAGCTTTTTTATTTCTCATCAAAAAGCTACACTACCAATATGCAAATCGAATTGGTTACTCGGTTTGCGGCAATATTACGATTAGACAACTTAATCTCGATGTAAGAGTATCTTTGGTTTGTTTATGATTTAATGCATTTCATGCATCAATATTATAGGGTAGCGAATATATTTTAAGCCATGTACCTATGTATATAAAATACGCACAGGAAATGACTTCGACTTTATAGTTTAGATTTTTTAAAGACTGCATTTTATTTTTTACTCTTCTTTATATGCTGTAGGGGTAAGTTTTGGGTGCCTGAAGGAACAGTTCCAACTTACAGATTACGTAGTTAGTATGTACAATATATAGCAATACTGTAGATCATTAGAAGTTGTTCGATTGGGGATGTTAAATTGTATACCTTATTCTTCTAACCCGTTTGGTATATTATTATCCGAGGATGGAACTTTTGGAATAATAATTTCATGTACAAAATACGTATTTTCGAAATGTAGAAATAAATCATGTATCTTTCAAGTCGTGATATTTGTGGGAGGACATTGGGAATTATTGAAAATCGACTTCTGGATTTTGGAGTCATGCATGTACTTCCATGCATATTGGATTTTTACACAATTTAGAACTTCAGTTTGTGAATAATACCAAGCAGATAATGAAATTTAAACCCTGAAAATACATGAGTTGCGGAATGAATGGTATCATGAACACAAAAATCCTCGTTTTTCTTGATCTATTTGCTTTTTTGTCTTTAATTTCCGTAAGAATTTAACAAAAATCAATAAATGCGCGATACGAAGTTCTTATGCAAACGTATAACATATAATAATGATTTTGATAAATATATATAATTTAGCTTTTCTAAATGCGATAAAATAAATTTACTAACTTCTTTAAACGTTGGACGTCAGGCTCTTTTTGATAAAAACAAATGAGCAATAAAAAACGTATGAACTTCTAAAATGGTAAACACTTGTCACTTGCGTTCCTATTCAAGTTGTCAAATTTCCTTCTAAAAACTAAAGTCCGTAACTGTTTACTGGAGAACTTATACATAATTGGTAATGTAACTGTCGTAATGGCAAGCTGTCCGGTTTTGTACCTGCGATATTATCACTGCTAGGCTGTTGTTTTAGTTAATTCCTTTCTTCGTCTGTAAGCGAATTCGGTGAACACTTTTTTGATATCTACATCATCCTTATCTTCAGTCAAGCGATGACGATTAGTAGTCATACTACTTTGGAACTCTCGTTGTGATCTTTCTATGGGATTAGTTTTCAACCAGGCAACACCACCTAGGTAAATTTTATTTACAGGTTAATATTGGTCCATTAAATATTACCCAACGATAAAGGTAAGGCATATGCCTTCTACTACTACATGTTTTACTTACTTTTAACAAAACGAACTTTTGATGAATCGAAACATCGAAATTTTTTTCCTTTTTGTTTTTTCCCGCTACTATTGCATTCAATAATTTCATTTTTAGAAAAAACTGCATCAAAAAGCACCTGGCCCATCTTCTCCACTGCTCTAGGATGTTTGATTTTGTCATAAGCATTTTCCCAAATCTCGTCAGCCACGGTTATTCCCTATTTATCACCATACAGTAAGTAAATCCCTGTTAGCCAGCTATCGTCAACAAAGTATAAATGGAAAACTTAATACATGTTTTAAGTTGACAATAAAGCCTAACCTGATATTGGTAATCTACTGCTGATGAGGAAGCAATTGGAAGTTTATCAATTTCCGTTACATCAAATTCTGGTTCAACTTTTACATGCTTAACAAGACTGGGAGTGACACTGTCAAGTGGATATTTGCTAACTGAAACGCCTGCCATTTCATAAGTTGTATGGTTCTGTTCGGATTGGGTTTTTAGCTTTGACATATTATGTTCATGAATCTAAAATGAATGTTTATAGAATAAATACCAATTAAGGCAATGAAAACCAGTTTTGATTATTTAAGATACTTCTAAAATAATTATTAACCACTGATGTAGCATATGGAACATTTTTCATTACCTCGCAATATTTAGCACTGTCCACGAATTTTGGATCAATTTGTTCGGTTTCTTTGTGATTGGTTTGCTCGGGTTTCAGTAATTCAATATCATCATTGCTGTAATTGTAAATATAATGATTTGATTACTTTTATAATATTTGTGTTTATAAATCTACATTAAATTCGTATTAAAATATGATATACAAATTTATATAATCGTAAAATATATTTAATCAATAACTTTTGCATATTAGCAATTGAAAGCAAAAAATTACAAGCCACAAATAGAATTTTACCTTTGTGTTTGACTAACGAAGTCTTCAAGCACCGTTTTACCAAAATTTGCCAGTCTATAAAAACATGTAGAACCCTTTAGATTAAATCAATTCAATTCCACAGTATACAAATCCATTTATAATTTTTTAAAACAACACTTACAACTCGTTTTCATTCATATCCTCCACCTGCTTAACAAACTCTTTTAAATCAGGATCTTCCAGCTCTTTCCCTGAGCTTATAAGCACACTCTTGGCATCATGTAATAAAAATTGCTTGAAACGTCGTTTACTGCAACATTTAAATTCGAAATTAGTTAATAACATCTACACAAACACCGAAAATACTACATAAAACATGCCAAATTTTACCATTACTTACAAATTTGGGTCTCTTGTAATAAGTTTGAGATTGTCCCGAGACGTTTCATCCATTACCAGTTTTGGATTTGACATTGCGTTTTGCAACTTTAGTGTGCTACGTTTCGTTTAAACATAAAAATTACCCTAAGACACAAGATTTTAATTCTTCTATTTTTTTCATTTGATTATTACCTGGGGTCCAAACCTATGGGTTGCAACTCTACGCGGTAAATAGCTGAAGATGCACAAGAAGACAGAGAACCACACGGAGATTCATTGCCAATAAGATAATTTTCTTCTTGACTGATGGCATCCTGGCGTTGATTAACTTTGTTGTCCTGGTTCAAATTAGGGTGGTCATTAGCATCAGCTCCTATTTCAAGCAAACCATCGCACTGAGTTGATTTTTCTAGCCTTTCGATTCCATCTTGTATTCCTTGTCGTTGTTCTCTGCTTTCCGAACAAGCATCAACTCCATTTTCCTCAGTAGTTAAAGTGTACTCTTGAGCATCAACCGCCCCCTGTGGTAAGTAACTTGTAAGGCAAGGGAAGGTTTCATCAACCGGGCTACCAACTGTCAAGGTCGCACTACAACCTAAACCTATCGAACAAAACACAATAAATAAATAAATGCAAATGCAATAAATTACACTAAGTAAGAATATTTATTAAAATTACAAGAATTAATCATAAATTACCTTTGAACGTCAATTTCTCTCTGAAAGAATCGATCCGTGGCTGTTTTTGTTTATTTTGTGTAGCAGTTTCTTCTAAATATTCCTCAGAGTCAACCACATCTGACCCAAGGTTATCACTCACATTCCGGCCATGAAGGGTTCTTTTAGCCATTTTGGAAACTCACGCGATCTACAATAAAATAGGGGTAAAAACTATGTATTTTGTTTCTGCTAATATTATACTGTTAATTAATTTAAATATTTAAAAGGTAATATACCTTCTCAAGTTGGTGTTTATGTATATCCTAATCTGTGTGTTATGGAATGTTTTGGAGTCCTCACAACAGGTGTTCTCAGCCCCTCATACTCTCACATGGTGTATTTGAATAATATTATGTTTATGTGTGCATAGTAAGCATGCTTATAAAATGTACACAGCAAATCCTAGAGTCTGCCGCTTCATTGCCTGTTCTGTAGTATACTTTGCTAATGTACAGGTATTCTGTTTTCATCCCTCAATAGGAATTAATACTGCTTGAGAGAGAAGCATATGAAAATATCCTGACTGAGATAGGTACATCTTTCTTGTATGACAAAAGGAATTCTTCCGTTCCTTCACGTGAATTTGGTATTGTCTAGTGTATCTTCTGTTTAAAGATCAAACGTTTTGGGGCTGGAAAAAGGGTTGAAGCTTTACAGTGCTTGCTATAATGCTCCCATTTTTAATACTTAGTTGCATGCCTGGAAATGTGGAAGGAACGGTGGAAATAATGCGCATGAAATATCAGTACCAATTTGCATGTTAAATGTTTATGGATGAGTATAGTATGCAAAATGTGGTCTATCTTTAATTAATACAATCACTTCAGTCTGGATTTTTGAATGTAAAAAATGGGAGATGAAATATTAGTATGTATCCATACATATCCATTTTTATAATTGGCTAACTGAATTGTCGAATGAAAAACCTGTAAAGAATCATTCTGCATAATTCACCCTACCGTTGCCTGTAAACAGGAAAGACTAGGTTTACATTACTGCATACATAGGCGTTTCATCGCAAGTAAAGTATGCATGTAAATGTATATGTACATCCTTAGACGGCTTAAACTGTTTAAAGTATGTTTCGATTATGCTTAACGAAAATTAATATTGCACTTTGCACCAATGACTGAAAACGAAACTGAATTTTTAAAGTTTCAAATTTTTATA
>JAHZNG010004597.1:0-16771 GCA_027744375.1 Orchesellides sinensis
TCCACCTCAACTCACACTCTTCTGAGTATGAGTAGATACTCTTCCTCACTGTTTGATTGAGAATGCGGGCATAAGTTCAAGAATTTCAGTACAAGAAAAACAACCATAGGTATTACATATTTACGTAACCTTATTCATTTTTCTTATCAGTCTACCTAGCTTATCCTACTTCATAGCATTCGTCGCAGTTTATCAAAAGATACATTGCGATTCCTGATCCGATACCCTTGAAATGACACTGTTTTGCATTGCATTGTATTATCTCACCCATATCCGATCAGATTTATATTTATAACACGTGCATTTAAAGACATCACGCACACTTGTCATGATAAGTGTAAAGAAAGTGTGTGTATTTTTAGGCTCATATACATACATTTTACACATGACAATGTCTTCTACGGTCGGATGGAAAGTTTTTAGTTTCTCATTCATGTGTATAAATCCAGAGGATATAATATGTAAACCACAATATGGATAGGCTACATACGGATCAGTTCGGCAATTCGGCATTTTGCCGATCAGTGTCTAAAAGCATTGTATTCCATATCTACAGCTGAACTGGATAATGGGCTAAGGATGTAGAACCTGTTTTTGTGTAGTTGCTATAAAGAAGTGTAGCGCATTTGCAAAACATACAGCTGTAAAAAATTCATAACCCGGACCACCGGAGTATCTAGCGAAAGAATCTACTTTCCTCTCCCACTTAAGTTTGTCTGCATTCTCTTCTACACCTAAAAATCTGTCAAGGTCACCTAAGGCAAAGGATCCCAATTTTTCGGTGAAATATTATTCTTCCCTTTGTTGTTAGTGGATTATTATACGTTTCTGTAAGTGTCCTCTGCTTGACATTCCACAAACCCCACCTGCACAATCCCACATCCCTACTTTGCCTTTTTAATTGTCATTTTATTACTATAGTTAAGGATTCAGTGTCATTTATGCCAATTAAATATTGGGGAGTTTCAAAGCATACCCTGATCTTATAAACCGAGCCGTGCATCATTAGTTTTTAACTTTTAAATTGAAACAGACAGTGTGCCTGTGAGAAATACAATTACATACTTTTTATACAAACAACAAACCTTTCTAAGAAATAGTCTTCCAGGCAAACTAGCCAAACCAGCCACCGCACCAAAGCTCACAAAGATTCCTGAAAATTTTAAAAAGTAAAAAGGGTTTTTAGAATTATTGGCGTTTATGTTAATTTTTAAAGATAAAATGCTTATTGTGTTTAAAAGTAGTTTAAATTCACTCAAAGTTTATTGGGTCACCGTCACCATATTATATTGTTTTGGTGTGAACGAATGTTAAAGTTTGGTTGAATATTATTGATACATATGCATAAAAACAATTTAATCAATGTATCGCATACGCATGAAGAGTATGAAGACACGCATCAATCATCACATCCTTTTTAATGGAAAGTATGATAGGTAGAAAATGCATATAAGGATTATGGGTAGAAAGAAAGAACGTGAATAGTAATGTGAATGTATGGGTATTACCTAAGCATTATATGATAACATGATATCCTTATGAGTTAAAACTGTTATCGTTATATAGGTTTGCAAGATAAGTAGCAGAATGATGCGCCTAGGTTTAGCTAAGGTGAGGACCTTCCCCACCATCCCACAACTGCAGCTACAGTCAGTCCAGTAAGTTTGAAAATAAGCATATTTAAATGGGATGATATGATATTTAAGATGTGAATGTGAGAAATGTGTATGATACATATTATGAGCTTGTCTTTGTCTAAGCAAGCCTTTCATTGATTGCGATGTGTACATAAATTATATGAAACTTTAAATGATTTTTTATTGGGATGAAATTTTGCAGGACAAGGAATGTTCAGAATCTTGGAGTTAAATCTGTAGTCAGCATCGATAAAGTTCCAGATTTTAAAGTAGCCAATGAGCCAGTATTACCATACACGAATGGCTCAAAGGAGAGAAAAGAGTTGGAGTCTACCCTGTCGCAGTATGCAAACAATTGTGTGGAAGTACCTATTGTCATCGGGGGAAAGGAGTATAAGACGGATAAAGTGGTTTATCAAGTTATGGTAAGCCGAAGAGATGATGAATTGTATGATTTCCAAAATAAGATACTCGTGAATAGTCTTATTACAAGGATTTGTATTTTGTTGGATTGGATTTTTTGTAGCCCCATAACCATCAGAAGAAGATTGCAAAGTTCTATTATGCAACTCCAGAACTTGTAAATCTTGCCATTAAAACGGCCGTGGAGGCTCAAAAACAATGGGACAGCGTGCCATTTGATACCAAGTTTTCCATGTGGCTCAAGGCAGCAGATCTCATGGCTGGTCCTTATAGACAGAAATTAAATGCGAGTACAATGCTTGGGCAGTCTAAAACTGTGGTTCAGGCCGAAATTGATGCGGCTGCGGAGCTAATTGACTTTACACGTTTTAACGCATATTTTGCCAAGGAAGTCCTCAAATACCAACCTATCAGTGAGAACCCTAAGGTATCCAAGAATTTTCTTAAATATCGTGGCCTGGAGGGATTTGTAGCAGCAGTTTCTCCTTTTAATTTTACCGCTATTGGTAAGATTCGTACATTTAAATGTTTCATGAAAGCGAGATTTATATTAATAGTTGATTATTTTAATATTTAAAATGGTTGACAGGTGGCAATCTTGCGTATACACCGGCGTTAATGGTAAATATTTCGTGCTAGAAGTCTATTACTTCATTTTCATATCCCAATAAGCTTAATTAGTTGTTGTTTACGTTGAAAATTTGTACAGGGAAACTCAGTTCTGTGGAAGCCATCAGATACGGCATTACTTTCAAACTACACCATATTCCAAATAATGAATGAGGTTGGCGTTCCTCCTGGTGTTGTAAATTTTGTTCCTGCTGACGGGCCTGTGTTTGGAGATGCAATCACCGCGTCACCTCATTTAGCTGGAATTAATTTCACTGGTTCTGTACCGTAAGTGAAGATCTCGTCGTTATTGTTGTCAAATTTAAGAGCGCGAGTGATTTTTATTTTCCATGTTTTCTTTACAGGACCTTCGCTCGACTGTGGGGTCAAGTAGGGTCAAAGTTATCTAACTACAAAAATTTTCCAAGATTGGTAGGAGAATGTGGTGGGAAGAACTTCCATTTTGTTCATCCTTCAGCAGATGTTCAGACTGTGATAATGGCGACAATAAGATCAGCGTATGAGTTTTGTGGTCAGAAGTGTTCTGCGTGTTCCAGAATATACGTTCCTCAGTCTTTATGGTCACAGGTAATGTCCAAACAATAGTTTTTGTTTTTGAGTTTGTGCAAACTCAAATTCTATTGTAACAAGTAACTTGTCATAAAAACAGGTGAAGGAAGGAATCGCTGAAAATATAAAGAAACTCAAAATAGGACCCGTTGACGACTTTTCAGTATTTACTTCGGCCGTGATTGATGATAAAGCATTTCAACGGATATCAGGATACGTGGATCATGCCAAAGCAAATTTGTCAGTCATACAAGGAGGAGACTACGATAAAAGGTAATCGTACTTAATTGTATAACTGATTGTCGTAGGTTTTCGTAAATCACGATAGACCCAAATAATAATAAATAAAATGAAACTGATTTGTGCAACATAGTGTCGGATATTACGTAAAACCAACATTTGTTGAAGCAAAAAATCCAAAGGACAAGATAATGGTGGAAGAAATTTTCGGTCCCGTTTTAACTGCCTACGTTTATCCTGATAACGAAGTTGATAAAACAATGCAACTTCTTGATCAAAGCACGACCTATTCGTTAACTGGAGCAATATTTGCTAAAGATGAGTAAGTTATTTATTTTCTTCGGATTTGGTAATATAAACATTTTATGTGTGACATTTCATTCGTTTTTCGATTTTTTTAATTTTTGCAGAGGATTTCTCACTAAAGCCATGAATGTTCTGAAGTATTCAGCAGGAAATTTGTACATTAATGATCGCTCGACTGGTTCAGTTGTTGGACAGCAGCCTTTTGGTGGTGCTAGACTTTCAGGTAATTTAAATAAGATATAGATATAGGTATTAAATATTATATATATGTAGCTTAGTTTAAAATTTTTAAAATGTCGACTTATTCTGTCTTTTTAGGAACAAATGACAAGGCCGGAGGTCCTAATTATGTACTTAAATGGGCTTCACCGTTGACGGTGAAGGAAACTTACGTACAAACTACAGAGTGGAAATATCCGTACATGGAAGCGTAAAAATTCAAATATAATCGAACAATGTATATCCAATTTTAGTTTAGTCTGGAGACAATAAATCGAACGGTGATTTGATCAAGAATATTGCTAGTTTAAATTATAAAGAAATAAACGAATTTACTCACCAGCAGTATTGTGATGAGGAGGATGAGGTATGCGATAGTTAGTAGTTTAAATTGGGAACTGCAACCGAATTCTACATGAGACAAATACCTCCGCATGAAATGAAGCTGAACTCTTTCGAAAACCGGTAAAACGATAAAGTATTACTGAGATTTTATTTGTCTAACATCATAAATCTACCTTTAGCCATCTTAAATGAAAGATTTCGAATATTGGTAATATGTATTTTACAAAGAGACAATACATGAAATACTAGCTAATATGTACACAGATACAATTGTATAGGGCATTAACAATCAAATATATATACTGTTCATTTTACCTTACATTAAAAATGAAATTGGTACAAATCGACTTACTTTCAAGAATAACATTATAGTAATTGTATTACGAATGAGGATATTTTATTCCACATTTAATCCCTCGGGACTAGTATCTAACACAAGCATTCCTGACCCGTTCGACCCCGGACCAGATGCGTTTGAGTTTCCACCTCCTAAAACTGATTGATTGCCAGATGGAGGTCCGCTGTTCGCTTTCGTAACCATACACGATCGGGCAACACTTTCGAACAGTTTTTCCACCTCTGGTGCACAATGTACGAATTCATGCTGCCAAAATTTGTAAGTTGGGTTTTTGATCAATTCGATAAATGTAACTAAGAGTCCCCATGGATGGGGTCTGTTAACTACTAGGCGTTCTAGTAAAACTCGGGTAATTTGTTCCTGCAAGTAAGACAAAAATCAATTTTAAAATCATTGAAATAGCAACAGTTTGGTTAACACTTGAAACTTAAATGCACAAAATTTTATATCAGAAGAAGATGGTCGTCATTAAAAAGTCAGAAACTCTAGTCTAAAGACATCATGTATATTAAAAAGTATAACGGTAAACATTAAGACGGACTTAGGATACGTTACTGACCTGAACAACTTCAGTGTTAGACTGGGCAAACAGGTATAGAATCACCAAGCTAAAGTAATGTGTATGGCTTGACGGGAATCTTAGCTGATTACTCAAGGCGTTCAAGAACAGGTACCGTCCTTCAGTATCTAAGTCTACAGCGAGATTTTGGAAGATATCCATGTGCGACGTGTGAGCAACAGTTGACATATTTGGAGTCTGACCTCGCTGACGAATAACTGTGATATGCTGGGATCCAACGTAAAGGACGAGTGCATTGAGTAACGGAATATTATACCGTGTACCCATTTCATTAGTAACCTGTAAAAATGTCAATTTGCAAGTTTATAAACTGCAGCAACATACGTAAATCCTTTCCTATATAGAATATCCTACATCTTGCATAAACTACAATTGAGAATATGGAGTATATTGCTGAATCCTGCCAAAATCTGTTAAATAATTTTACAGTTATTAATTTCTCATAATTTGTTTGCAATATGAATGACAAAATTCCACATGAAATAAATTTATCAAATACGTACCTGCATTCCAATGGCTTCAAAGACAGGATCACTCGCGTTAAGATCATAAAAGAGCATGATGAAAAGTCTGTGGAAAGGGAGTTGCTGGAAATCGCTCTTTTGTACTTCGTGATCTTGGATGAGTATTCCCGCAACGATTCCCAAGAACTTGTTTAGGATATTTATTTTAGGTTGGATCGAAACAGAATCCCCTATATTCTTTATGAGAAGAGCTACCAAGCGAACCAATGCATCCACAGACTGATAGCATTTTCCTCTGACAAGCGATAAACCACCAGCCTATAAAAATAATGTTGAACTTAATAACATTCTAAATGGTAAACTTGATAAATAACATGATCTATGAACATAACAAAAAGAGTAATACGAACCTGCAAACCTTGATAAACTTGATTAACACAGCATTGCACGCATATACGGAAGAATCTGTTAATGACTTCATCAGATTTTAATATTCCAGCCGCATTCAGCTCTGGGATGAACGACGCAAATGCTTTGTTGGAGTCTCTAGGAGTTCCTTGCGTTAAATAAAGTCTGATCCATTCCCGCAATAAAATTTCTGACTTTTCCACCAACCCTAATTAAAAAGCACAAAATGTTAACATCAAAGGAACGAATACCAACTTCATTACAACGTTTTATTTTCCTATTTGCCTCAGCAAAAAGTTCTCGACAGCATTGTGTTCAGAAACTCTAGTCTGAATATCATCGGCTATTAAAGGTTTACAAATTACTAATAAATACACGCTAACTATTTACTATTTACCTTGTGGATCATCAAAATCCCTTGACTGACTCATTCCAGAATGCAACGTTGATGCCCCAGGAACTCTATCACCTCCAAAGCTTGAGCTTTCGTGGCTATTTCTCAAGACTTCAATAAGGTGAACCAATCCTTCCGGATGTTGCCGGTTGACTGTAGCACACCGGGCAAGCATATCCACCTAATTAGGAAAACAGCAGTTCAGTAATTAAGTGACGTGATGCAAGTAACAACCCAAACCAAACAATTTACTTAAATAACTACACATTGTCTCAGCAAAAAATATCGTCATTAAGACATTCAGAAACTCTAGTCTAAACCATCATTGAAATTGACCATTCAAATCGGAGAATATCTTTAATAAGGTGTCAACTAACCGTGTGGTAGAGATCACTCTCAGTGACATTTGTTGAGTATCTTTCATCAACCAAATACATCTGCACAAGCTGCATAGCAAAAGCCATAGCCAGCACATTTGTTCCCTTTTCCATTGCAGTGGCAAGGTGAGCATCGAATTGTAACATGTTTACTAAGTTTGCTCTTATCAGGGTGTCGACGGCTTCAGTGTTATACTTTAGTTCTGGCCGACTTTCAATCAAGCATCTAAAAACCGAAATAAACGTAAGGTAAAAACTTTCCTAATTTTCAAAAATATTCGTCTTATGCCTACTGTATACTACTTACTTTGTGACTTGTCGATTTACCCACTGTTGACCAAATGCACGAGTATCTTGAAGAGCTTTCAACACCATTAAATGTGCATCTCTGAATCTAAGAATCTCGGCATCATTAGGGAAAGCAGCGAGTCCTTCAAGTAACCCCTCCACTGCCTTCTGCAACAAAGTAATGGCTGCCACAACACTTCTAGATGATCGTGCGACTACAATCGCGTCAAGCAATGCTCTCACTCCACTTGCCTAGAAAAGCATTAACAAGATTATACACAGTACGATACAATATCGCTAATACAAATTTGTAGAAATAGTCAGTTTATGTTATTTTCTGTTTTGTCTCAGCAAAATATTCTCTACAAAATGTATTCGGAAACTCTAGTCTGAAAATCATCGACAATGAAACAACCAAATATCAAAATTGCATGCATTTATAATTACTAATAGTTTGACATACCAGTTGATGACTAGCAGGAGAATGTGAAAGCGCTAATCCTTGCAAATGAATGTCTAGTTCTCCAATAAGTTTATCGTAAATGGAAACAAGATCGTCAGCAGCTGCAGCTTGGTTTTGTGCAACAGCATTGGGAGGAAGTGCATTTGAAATGACAGATGGAACTGGAGTACTAATTGGCAGGCCTGGAAACTTGGGTGTGAGAAATGGAATTTCTCCTTCAGATGGGGGGAGGAATCCAGGAATATTCCTTGAAAAATCCTCATATACAGCAAGCTGCTGACTAACCGGTCCATTGGCCTATTTTTTAAAATAACGTTATATTTGCAGTAAACGTATTTTTATTTTCATTCAATAAATAATGCAATCAGAAACTTTAAGTTTTCATTGCAAAATGTTTTATTTTATCTTTGTACTTACAGTGACTGGTTTCACTCTTATAGACTCTGGCATCCTCTCCATTTGATAACTTAACATCTGTGGATCACAATATCTTCGTCCTTCCAACTTGGATTGCTTACGAGCTTCATATTCTGAAGCTAATCGCTTGTCAATTTCTACAAGGGACTTCTCCACTGCGGTTTTTTGCATAAAGGCGCATGCAAGCTCCATGTTTTCACTTGCAATGTGAGCACTTGCTTGCTCAACCATATCTTTAACTTGTTGGCTAGGATTAGGATTTCTAAGTCCAGCGAGAAATGCTGTTTTAAGATTTCCACTAATAGCCAAGAAAATGTGGTCTCGCGATGTGATCATTGCCATTCCAGCAGTCAGGTACCGCATCATGTGGTGAGCAGCAGCTCGCATTCGATTTTCTTCTGGGTCAAGAGCGAAATCTTTCTTGATAATTTGTTCGCATGCGCTAATTGTATATTTAATGGATCGATCCACCACTGGATGTAACAATTCTTGAATAGCCTTTTCCACAGATGGCCGAACATGTTGCTTTAGTCCAGGGTTAGCTTGGAACAAGGGGAGTTGACTGCTTATAGCAACATGGGCTAGCAATCCATTGAGATTAGCAGTGTCCACATCCATGTATGAGAATTTGGGTTCCTGTGCAGAAGATGGAAGTGTAGGCGTTGATGATAGGCCAGTACTAGCAGTTGCAGCGAGAACAGGTAAATGACCTTGCGAAGACAATGTAGAGGAAGGTGGAGGTGTTGAAGCAATGGCTAATTCCTCTGCACTCTGCTGTTGCGAAATCGGCGTTGAAGAGAGTTGTGCTTGGGATTGAGACGGTGGCGGCGGCTGCGCTGCGGTGTTGTCAACTGTGACCGGCTGGCTGACTGGTTGCTTTGGAGGCTATAAGCACAATAAAAATAGTTTTAGCAGGCGACAAGGCATAATATAAACTTTTAATTTAAAGCGCTATGAATGTATTGAAGCTTTCCTAACCTGAATCTGTACTTGAACATTTTGTTCTGAAGTTGGAGCTTGCCTTGCTGAATCAGTTTCTCGTTGACCTAGTCGGTTACCTTGTTCCCGTTGTAGATAACTGAGTTGTGGAACCATGATTTTGTATAAATTTTCATCCTTCAGAATCCCCTGCGGCTGCAAGTCGCTAACATCAATGTTCAATGCTTTGCATAAAACTTCTATCTCGAATTTCAAATTTAGCTTCATATCTGGCTCACGATGAAGTTCACCCAGAACATTGAGAATCCCCATTGTCCAAGGGCACGGAGGTTTGAAAACAATGCTTCGGGCACAGCTTTCCATGATTTTTGCAGCAAACGGCACAACATAAAGGAGATCTTGAAGTCCTTTACGATAAGCCTCTACGATGAGACTTTTTATATCTAGGTCATCCAATATTATTGCTTTGTTCTTCATCAAAGTAATCATTCCAAGCCAATGCCCCAAGTTTTTAAGAAGAGCTCGGTCCGAGAAATTGCCTGCTGACTTATCAGTGCGAAGAAGAATTTTAATATTCCTGTGTGTTTCTTTGAGTACTTGAATATTCAGGTCTTTGGCCTTCAGCGTGTCCAACAAGTTAGAATACAAGGTGTGGAAATTCAGTTCAATACTAGCTCGCTTCATTACTAAATACTGAGCAACCCAAGGCCAGTAATCAGTTCCAATGATTTCTTTTAATTCTTCACATTTAGGTGTCAAATTCATTTGATTGAGATTGTTGAAAATAAATGCAGTTTTGTCTTGAATACCCTCTGGCGGGGGAGTAATTTTTTCATCTTTTTCAGTCGCCACTAAAAGAGTTGCAATATTCGTTGCATTTGCAATTGACGGACGTCCACTAATAGACGGGCCGGGAGCTGCGCTTGACACGGCTTTCGGCGCAGTTACAGCTGTAGAACTGCTAGTAACTCCAGTTTTCGACCCAACAGTTGTCGTTGTGACAGATTGGTTGCTAGAATTAGAAGAGCTGGTACCACCATTTACTGTTGTGCCTGATGTACCAATCGGAGCCATAGTAATTGGTCCAGTTCTTGGTCGGGGTGGCTCCTGAGAACGTGCTCCGTATTCAATGTACTCAATCAGGTGTGGGGGAAATTCTTGAAAATGTGGGATACTAGCGAGATGTTGACAGTACTGAGGGTACTCCTTCAAACGACCTTTAAATCTATCTACAGCGGCAAGTCCAAAATAATACATTTTAGAACCTGGAGGTTTCTTGAGCGCATCAACAACAAATCTGAGAGCGACTCCCAATTGAAGATACGTCTAAATATAACAAAATCACAAGAATCAATATTATACACTTATACTAATGACTAAATACAATTTTAACTAATTTAATAACAAATACTTCATTAATTCTTTTATTTTTCTTACCGTGACAAGCCCATGTTCAATAATACCTCCAAATAACTGTGCTGTTGTGTGTAATTCCTTGTCTGGATACTGCGGGAAGAATTTATACTCGTCGAATAGATTCCTTAGCATGCAAGTAAAAACTTCTCGTTCTCGTCGTATTGTTGAGTCTTGAAATCGTTTTAAAAGATCCAATACTTCATCTATAGACATAGTCGGATCCTACAATATAAAAAATTACATTTAAAAAATTATAGCTTCACCAAAAGCTAAAATAACAGATACATTGTACTTCATTTTTAGTATGATCTAAATTAATTCAAAACTATTCAAAAACCACACAAAACTGTTTGCATGATAAAGATAAGCTTTTTAATCTAGTCACTAGTCTTCCTTCCAATCAACCCACACATCAAGCATATCCAATATCCAAAAGTCAAAAGACCCTACATATTTAACCCTTTTTCTCATGTTCTGACCTGATTACCCAAATAAAATCCAAACCTGCCTTGTATTTATATTTTAATTTTATTTGCTTTTATTGACAACGCATAAGTTAATAGACTTGTAAACAGCTCTAAATTGTCACATTGAAATACTTCTACTGACATACCCAGTTTGCACTGTAATTCCTGTAAGTAATATTAAAACTAAAAAAATATTCTAAAATACTTTCACTCACACAAACCACAATATCTGATTTACTCATGGCATGACATAAATGCCTCTGCTTTTGCTTTCACTGCCTAACAACTTCAGGACTGACAAGAAGAGGGATAAAAAATCTCAGAAATTCTTAGTCAAGAATTTTCCATTCCACTCGTCCACATAAAAACAGTTGTATGAATGAACATATGAGGATCTCTATCATAGCATAGCATGTACCGTGTGCTTCCCTGGAATTGGAATGCGAATATTGCGAATGACTATTCATATTATGACTTTGTCGTTTGTACACGTACAGTCACACGATCCATGTTTCACGGAATACGTTTAGTTAAAAAAGTTGAAAATTACCTCTTCGCACTTTTTATATCGGCCCGACTTTTCTGTATGACTCTTATTTTCAACTTGAAGTTTTTTAATCGACTTGAATTCCATTTTTTAGTGGTACACATGTGGGTATTAGCATTAGCATAAGTATTTGCAAAAATACATACAATCATTTATGCAACTTAGTAAGTATTTGTTTTGTGTATTTTCATTTGCAAATTTTCTTAAATACATTTTCTAACTAACGTGTGGATTGTGGATGCGGATGGATCTTACTTACGACATGTTCTGATTCTGTCTGCAACTTTATAATTGAACTAGCTGAACAATTTAAAATCGTTGGAGGCTCTAGCTGTCTGTGTGTAGCCTCAAGGGTAACTTTAAAAGTCAAGAAAAAAACGGATGATGTTCAAATGTAAGGGAAATCTTGTAAACTGTAGGTAACGTTATCAAAATATATTCCTCATAGTCAAAAGTAGATATTTTGAATTATCATTTATGCTTATGGCGGAAAATAAGGTTATAAATATGGGTATATACTATATACAACGTCCATTATTTATATAAAAAACGGTTTGTCTTACCGGATGTTTACTATAAATGCGGTGAAAGTAGCTGTTGGCTTCGTCCTCGGCTTCCTTGCTAATTTCATTTGGTTGTATTTCTGAGAAGAGTAGAGCATTGTCAGGAAGTCCTCGTTTCTCACCAGGTCCACTGGGAGCGGATCCAATTGCACTTGGCTGTGAAGGTCCAGAAGGACCCGACTGATTTGTGTTTCCTAGTCTTGCGCTTAGCATTCCCATGTTTCCCATACCACTCATGAGGGCAGCAGATGCTGCAGACACGTTTGGTCCTCCACCCCCAGGGCCAAGTTGTATGCCAGAGAGCATTGGATACGCAGCGGCTGATACGGCTGGGTTCTGTGAGTTGAAATTGGGCCCTAGCAACCGTGAGGGTGAGCCAGGGGTAGGGCCGAGGGGGTTGTAACCAAATGAGGCGGCGGTAGATGTATTCCCAGCTAGGTTGAGACCAGCTAAGCTTGTCCCTAGCGCGGCAAGTGGGTCGTTCTGTGGAGGGAACAGTTGGCCAGGAGTTGGAGAAGGGTTAATACTAAAAGCAGCTTCTAATGGGTTAACATTTCTGTGCTGAGGTCTCATAACGCCAGGTGGTGGTTGTGGTCCGCTGGGTGGAACAGGGCGTGATTTATTTAGTAGCATGTTATAGGTGGTCACCATTGAAATGATGGTTTCTCCCAGCTCATGATTAACTTTTCCAATACATTGATGTAGACATTGTACCATCGTGCCCACAGTTTCAGGTGATAGTTGGGCAGCTTTTGGGATGTTCTCGTCTTTGCCTAGAATGTAAGGTGCTCTACGATTGAGAACTTTGACAAGTGAGGCAACGAATGGTTCTCCATGCTCTCTTATCTTATCTGACAGCCATTTGTCAAGTTTGAGAAATTCCCTACGCGAAGCTAAGCAGGCTAAGTCTATGATAAAAATGAAAGAGTTTGCGTTTAGCAGCAAGTGCAAAACTTTTAAATCTTGAGCTACATCCAGAATTCGGGAGAGTCTAGTCTGGTCGTAGTCACCTCTCAAGTACCATTCCGCCATTGCGTGCATCATGATCGGACGTATTGAATTAGGACCACTGTGCCAAGCGTACTGAAGTATCACTCCGGAGTTAACATGATTATTTAAGAAAACTGGAAACAAAACGCCCATCAGCTCTTGTCGGAGCATATTCATTGGTGAGGAAATTTGTATTAGACCCACAAGTAGAATATCTGGGCAATGAAGGACAGGGAATTGGAAAATTTCTTGTACTATTGAATAGTGACCACCATCAGAAAGACTTAAAAGGAGGTCAAGCAGCTCTATAGACTTCCATACACCAATTTCCTTCATGTCATATGTCTTTTCTCCACTTGTCTTCAACATATCCACAGATACTGAGTGGTAGGGGTAGTCAGCAAACGAAAAGATATCACTGTTTGCAGGGTTGAGGCAGGCTCGAATTAGTGACAGTTGACCTTCTGTGTTTACCCATCTACGGTAGAATGTTTCAATGGGAAACTGCTCTGGACGTCCTTGGCCTTGAAGATGTAGCCCATACTTTAAAGCTTCAGTAAGTGCTCGGAAGCCGTTTCCATCTTTGACAAAGAAACCCGGAAAGTCTAGCTCTCTAAATACATCTTTCCACGCGAAATTAGGTACGAGTTCAAGTACAGCCTGTACAAACACCTTTCCATTCCACAAGGATCCTCCTGGAGAGTCTCCGCCAGATTTGTCTTTACTGGAGCTTGATGACAGCGGGGGTGTGTCTCCCCATATATTTTGATGCTGCTGCGAATTTTGGCTCTGCAGGTTAAGGACATCTTGTGCTTTTAGCATTCCATTGATAATTCTGGCAACAGTGGCAGGGTTGATTTTATTTGTTCCCACAGTCATTAAAGTTGCCCTGCATTCTTCTACTGTTGCACAAATGCCTATCCCATGTTCCAGTACAAATTCAACAACCCCAGGGTCAAACGTCATGTTGACTGACTGCGCGTTGTTCACGTTCGCTCCTACTTCTTGTTCCATTTCTTCCACAATAGGGGGAGGAGGAGATGAGTATTTCGTTAAAAATGGTAGTAAGATTTTTGGGCACGAGCCTTTTTGTGTAAATGCACTTTTTATGCGTTCAACAAATTTATTTCTTTCTTCAATAGAGAGTCCTTCAGGGTGCTGGTATAAGTACTGTAAAATGACATGAAGCTGACTTATATTATGCAGTAGTACTTGCTGAATCTCGCAGTCAGGGAAATCTTGTGATAATATTTCCCGAACTAGAGTTGCAACCTTTTCATCCACGTACAAAGTCAGCACAGTTGCATGACTCTGGAGGGCAGTAGCACAGACGACCTGGTCAACAGAAGAGAGATTAAGGGCTGTGATGAATCGGTTCAAAAAGTATTCTGCGGGCTGTTCTGACTTTTCTAGAGCTGAGGAGAGGGCAGTTGTAACAATGGGACGGGTGAAATCAACCTTGTACTTGTTCAGGAGGAGTTGACGAGCAGCAGCAATGAAATCAGTTGCGGAGGTGGAAGCGGATGTTGGCTCTTCAGCAGAACTAGCGCTGCTTGACAAACACTTCTCGTCTTGCTGGACCACGAGTGAGATCAACGAGTACAGAAACTGCCGTTCAGCCAACGAACCGTAGATCCTAATGAGTTCTGATATGACAGACCACACTGAGTCCAAATTTTCTGATTTCAGATTACGAACCAATATATCGATTTGGGTTAGGGCAAAAATTGACGAATCCAGGTTCATAGTTCCATGAAGAATCTTCTGGAAAGCCACTCCTTAGGATGGAGGCTCCCAACGACAGGATTAGCAGTTTCACAGTCAAAGTTCAACCGTTCACGCACTAAAATGAGGAGAGGTCTTTCACAAAGCACTAACAACAAGGGTTTTAAAGCGTCCATGTCGCAAGAATTTCAAAATACCGTGAACGTTCACCCCATAGAGTCACATTTTGTTTACACCTGCAAAAATATACAAAAATACATACAACCATCAGAACTTTTAGAGACATAATCAAATTAGCTTTCTAACAAAAATTTCTTATCAATAACACAATAGATTAGAACAAGTTTGGAATGCCATAATATTCTGACCACCATTAAAACATCCTTCCATCTCACAGGCATCAATTACTACTGACTACTAACAACTATCAAATCACTAAAATTAGAACCAATATTTTGCAGATTCTGTAAGACAGGAGTGGGATTAGGCAGTGGCATAAGTCATAAGTCACAACCAATAAGTCATCAGTCAGGACCTGATATCGGCTATAAAATACATGTTATGTATCACTAGTTAACTAGTTAATCATTAATTGGTTAATGTCAGTGGCCAGAATCAGATGTTAGTAAAATGATATTTGATAATTAATTAAATTAACGGATGATGGAATATAAGTATCAGCTTCTTTATCAAGATACTTGAGAATTAGAAAAAAATTTGACAGATTTTGAATGTAAAAATTGAAATAAATCAGATATATTTGTTATTATATTAGAGTAGAATGTACACCGAACACATATTGAATTATAACCTTAACTAATTTAATTGCAAATCAGATTGTGATAAATAGTAAATAGCTTAACCAATAACTCACCACATTCAAAAATGAACAAAATGTTGAAACAAGAACCCCCAATCGATGTGCTTAGAATAAATTCCCGACAGCTGCTTTTTTTTAAGTACACAGGTGTATCAATTTCTAATTAATCTGCTACTCAACTAAATAGTTAAATGAAAAATAATTTGTTTACAACTATCTGCAATCTATTTACACCTACATTTTTTTCTCGACTATTTAGATTTTTACTAGGAAAAAGTAAAGCTTGAAATGTTAGACGGAACTGAAATTACAAATTACAATACAACGTTCAAATCTATATTGCTAAAGTGCACAGAGCTCTTTTCTTTTTCTATCTTATCTTCTGTTAGTAGAAACTGTATTTGTGTGTGTATTGTAAACGGTATGTGCTTTTACACTAGCATCACCATTCACCATCCATATTCTTTGCATCTAAATGCATGTTATGTTATCAATATCAACATTTCTACTGTACTTAAAATCACATTCATTACAAAGGCAAAACACTGTAAAAATTACCCTGGCCTTATGCTCTCACCTGAAATAGTATTGTGTATAAGGCCCAAGACTTTTCTGACTACATGTATACAGAGTACGTATCTGCAGGTATTTTGTATGTGATGTATGAGAGGGCATATGAAAGGCAACATGGTTGCCAGATTGTCCCCATGTCTCTTACTAAACCCTGTGCAAAATATCACGAATATAACTAAACTTGGCAACACTCTATCAGCTTTGTCTAACGTAGACGAGAAGATGTGAACAGTTTTTAGAGGAAGCTCTTCTCACCTTTTGGCTAGTGATATTCTTCATTTCTCCTCATCATCCGCTCTTTGGTTTTACCGCTGTGGGATTTGCTCAAGGACAAAGAGAACGTTTTATCTGAGGTAGCAGCCTATGGATGGCATCCTCTACCTAACATCGTTTTTTATATTGGGACAAGGTGTTTTTGTAAACAAAGAGATCTTACAACGCGTAGTGGTATGTATTTTTATACGTATTTTTACGAACACCTGACTAGTTATGTTGGAATGTCGGATGTCGACCCTTGTGTGGGGTTGGGCTGTGGGGGAGTATGTTCAAGTGGATCTTGTCAGTTTGTGTTGTTCTGTACTTGGGTTGGTTGCTGATGGTGATGTGCTCTTCTGCTGTTATTATGATTTCTAA
>JAHZNG010004598.1:0-10413 GCA_027744375.1 Orchesellides sinensis
GGTTGGAGAGTGTGGGATTGTTGGCTAGAGGGGTGTGTGATTGTTGGTTGGAGAGTGTGGGATTGTTGGCTAGAGGGGTGTGTGATTGTTGGTTGGAGGGAATGTTGGATTGATGGCTGGAGAGTGTGGGATTGTTGGCTGGAGGGTTAGCACGCTACTATTCCAAGCCAAATTGCAAAGGTTAAAAATTTGTCACAAAAAACCAACCCGAGATAAGATCCAGTTTAATTTGACAGTTGCAGCCGGTCCAGATGCACCTTTCAAAACAAAAACTAACTAACTAGATGCAAATTAAACGTAAATTCTTGTTTAAAAAGCTACTCTAAAAACGATGCTATATATGAAATACTCACTGTCAAATGCAGTTTTTTGAGCAATTGTCACATCCAAATTTGGTAACAAAATGAAAAAGGCTAAAAGTTGTTATTACTCAGCAGCAGAGATATGATGATAAATTGAAAGATCAAGTGGACAAAATACTCACCTTGAAAACAGAGAGATGCAAATGAGGGACGAAGATGATGATGACAAAAAGCAATTAGGTACTTTTCACAGCAGCTCTTTTATATATTTGGTTTGGTCTGTTGGCAGTTGGCAGTGGTGTATTTATTTATGCCTAGTTGATTATTCACTTGTTCACAACAGCAGCAGAAATGATCCAGTACCTAATATTACTTTATCGTGTAAAAAAGAACCTGATGATGATTCAGATCAATTTTTTTGGCAAGCATTTAAAACAAGAAGCTCTTTTGGTTATATAATGATATTAGGGCTTCTCCTCACCATACAAAAAAAGCTTGGTAATTTTTGTTGATATCTGCTGACAGAAGGAATGAATGAAGTCGGCATAAAGAGATTTCTGTTGCTGGCTGAGGACATACATATAGCGTAGTGTATATTTGAATACGATAAAAAATATATATATAGCAACAGCAACCCAAATGGTGATGTTGAGTATGAGTCATTTACACAGGATGCAGGATATACACACTCCTGTGTAAAAGATGTGATATGAATGAAGAAGATACTAGAGACATCAGAAGTCAGAAGCTACATGAAATACCCAAAGACCGAATCTTACATAAGGCTGGACCCAACCAACCAAAGTACATAAGGTATATTTTGCAGAAGGGCGATGATCTCATCTTGTGTTTTATATACATCCTCTCCCTTTTGTATTGGCATGCATAAGTGTATAAATGTTTTAAATATATATAGTAGTCTTTTTCGTTGAACAAATATTGATGGAATAATACAACTCTTGAACACATTCAATATTTGTAGATGTACTATTGTATTGTCTACCAACATAACAAAAGACATTAAATGGACATGGAAATGTTAAAATTTTTGGGGACCTGCTTTCACTCGCATTAAACCTATATCAAGCAAATTAAAAATCTATAAGAATGTTAAACTAACATTTACATTACAAATACTCTTTTGGTTATATCTCATCAATAAAGGTTTCAGAGAGAAAGCATTTCATGCGCTGGGTGAAAGTTCGTTTTAGACCCTTTCTGTCAAGTCCAAGTCAATTGAACTTTTACATCTACATCCATCTCCACCCCTGTTTCAAGCTTAAATGCAGATGCTAGCTCCACTTAGCGGATTTCAGTACACCACAACCCATAAGCGAGGCTGGGGGCGGCTACCGGCTAAAATCTACGGCGGCTGCGGATGCTGGGAAGCTTGAAGTAATCAATAAGCCAGACAGCCCGCTTGGCTACTACTGTCTGGCTAGGCTACTCGCTGTAAATTTGAAGGGAAGGGTTACTGCGTCTAAAATCTCGCTATACATTTGCAGATCTCATCTCAGATGCTGTCTATACATTTCGATGGACCAATACGTGTTCCATAATATGCATAACAGTTATACGGAAAGAAACAGTACGGTGCTGCTGCTTCATTTGATAGAAAGGATGCTATTATATTGCGGCTTCATCTTTCTTTGAACAAGATTCTCAATATAGCGTGGAAGTAAGCTTGTCTTTTGTGGATGTGGAAAAAGAAACTGATTAGGACCCGCTCTCACTCCTGTTTCTGAAAATCTCTTCTTATGTTGTACGTCCAATTTTTTATAAACTCATTTTCAATTTAAAATATCAGCTGCTTTTTGACAGTTTTATGTATAAAAAATAACACTCGTTTAGTTAGTGCTTCAGGAATAAAAATAACACTGAATAGGTATTATTGACAATAAGAATAACCCTATCCTAAACCTCCTGTCAAAATTTAACCGGACTTTTTATGTCATCATCTTTGCTTATTTTTGTGGTTTATTGTTTTTTAAATTAATTTTTGGTTTTGTTTTTGTAATTGCTCTTCAGGTGAAGGTACGTGTGTTTGCAGACAGGTGACAGATCATTTAGGTCAGCTAGTGACAGTGACAGACAGCAGCTACGTCATTAAATTTGACATATTTTGAGTTTACGAAATTATTCATATGTCTGTGTAATATTTTGTAGTTATAAGGAAGAAAGAAAGGGTTCCAGATATTTTATTTGTTGATAGAAGAGGTTGTTAATTGACGGTGTCTAAAGCTAGTTAACTACAGTCAGTCAGTTTTTATACATATTCATCAAATAAGTATTTAAAAGAAACTTCAAAATGGGTGACTCTGATGATGAGTACGATAGAAAGCGACGGGACAAATTTCGTGGAGAGCGGAACGAGTACAGGGACGTGAGTCGGCGACCTCCGCCGAATGATGATGTGAGGTCACGCCGGGATGATTGGGGTGGTGGTGGGGACAGGTAATAAGTTTGTTCAGTTGTTTTGTATATGTATGAATTATTACAGGGATAAGGTGGATGCGTAAGTAATTGTTTATAACTTACTGTTTTTCTTTCCGACTAATTTAGGGAGTGGGGTCGCAATCGTGGTCCACCTAGGTCCATTGACTACAGATTAGGAGGTGGACACAGACTTCCTCATGAGTTCAGCCCACCAAACAAACGACCAAGGGGTGAGTGGGATCGCTACAGTCATGATTCATATTCTTCTGGGTATGGATCTCAGGCAGGGTTTGACCCACCACCAGCACATGGCTACCCAAGTCATCCTCCGCCACATATGCATAGGTTAGTTGCGGTTATCAATCATTATCAGTTTAGTCAGTGTGGAAAGATAGATGTATTCGATTAAGGACTCTCATTACTATTTTAACTATGTAATACTTAGTTGTTAGTACTTTAAACCTTTCACAGAGAAAGTTCTGATGGAGCCCCCCAACTGCTTTCATTCAAAGCGTGGTTGTCAACACAAGATGACTCGATATCTGATCAGGACGCCTTATCCAAATATGCAGAGTATAAGCAGGAGTTCAAGAGACAGCAGCTGAACGAGTTTTTTGTTCAGCATCGGGAAGAGGAATGGTAAGTACAAGTTTGTGAAATTTCTCCAAAAAATTACGCATATGTACATTTTAATAATTAACGTTAGCGGCTCAGGGTGTGTTACAAGCCTGTAAACCCTATGAGCAGATCCACTTCCCATTTTTGTTTGGGTATGGGCTACAAATTACTATTACCAAGTGTGGAATACCCTTTTAAAATGTTTATATAATGTCAGCTAATTATATTCCTCACTCATGAACAGCATAAAGTATGGACTTATTATACAGCATCTTCAAAGAAGACACCTCTGTTCAGGCTGATAGTTTTATTGCAGTGGCTGAAATTTTACTAGTGTGATATATTACGAATCTCTATTTTTTGAGTGTTCTGCGATATACTTATTTATATACAAGTGCGGAAACATAAAAAGTTGAAAAAAATCGAAATATTGAAAGTATTCGACACTAAATATGTATCTACAGTGAAAATTACCCTTTCCGTTTCATTATATCCCCGACTCTATCATAGATCCGAAATGGAAGGTAAGACTTTCGATATCTTCATGCATTCAAGCTTTATAAAAGAATACTTTACATACATAATTAAGCGAATTATGCTGGATAAATAAATTCAATTGAGTTATTAAGATTTGATAATGGACACTGAAAGGGTATGTTATATAACTATTTGTACATCCTGAGGAGTGGCTTTGTTTGTCACTCGTGGTTCTTCATTGATCTAATCTACTACCTTAACGTATGAATAAAGTGCAGAGAAGTGTAGTGTTCCACTTGTTTTTGTTGACAATGTGTTGGATGTTAACAAGAAAAAAAACAAATATTTTATGGAAGTTTATAAATTTGATAAGAAATCCTGTATTTCCTTAAAAGGTTCAAGCTGAAGTACCATCCTGATGACAGTGCGCAAAGACGGGAGGAACAGTTCCAGAACCTTAAGGTACTTTACTTGAGAATCTTTTTATCCTATAAATAGATTACGCGGATACATTTCCTAATTTCATTTAAAGTCGAAAGGTACAAAATACTTGCAAATATACATATTTTTGCAGAACCGCTGCAATTTGTTCGTGGAGTTTATGAACACTGGCAGATTTGACAACGTCTCTCTTGACAGTGTAAATTCCGAGAAACTGATCAAATTAATGGATTGGTACGTCGTACGTTTGGAAGGCGGTACTGAAGAAGACGCATCTAGGCTCCTCTCGGATGAACCACTGAAGCCAAGACTTGCGCCCAAGCCTGTTGAAGAAGTCAAAGAGAAGGAAAAGCCGGCAAAAGATGAGAATGGCGCAGAAAAAGATTCTGGGTAAACATATCAAAAAACCTCTTAATTTCTGGCTAATAGAAGAGTGAAACGCGGCCACGACTCGGATTTGAGATTTGAGTGGCTTCATGAGTTTAATTTCTGTAGAGAATCTTCGGATAGTGGCAGCGAAGCAGGGAGTGGGGACGAAGAAGGTTCACGAAAGAAGAAAAAGAAAGTACGACCAGCCTCTACTATGGATGCACTTGAGGCGGAGCTGGATAGTAACTCTAAAGGTGAGAAGGACGAAAATATGGATGCTGAGGATGGTAATTCAAATGATGGGTCAGCAAAAGCAAAGAAGCGTGGAAAGAAACGGTTGAGGAGTGGTGGTTCTGAAGGAATAACGTCTGGTGGTTCAGATGGTGAACATAGTGATTCCGAAGCTAAGGAACAAAAAGAAGGTGATGATGCAGAAGGTGAAAATTCAAATAGCAGTGAGAAGAAAACTAAGAAACCTCTTTTGGCTACACCAGGGTCGGAAAATAAGAAGAAACTTATCGTTTTGGATGAGGAGGATGAGCTCCCACAGCTACACCGTACTGCTTCAGTATTTTTGCGGAATCTTGCACCAACTATAACTAAATCAGAAGTTGAAAGTCTTTGCAAAAAGTATTCTGGCTACCTTCGAACAGCCATTGCAGATCCTCAACCTGATAAACGCTGGGCCAGACGTGCATGGGTAACATTTAAGAGGAATGTTAACATTAAAGGTATGTTAGGTTATAAGTACGGGTTCGCATATTAGGGAAACTAATTTTGCTTGATTGTGTGTATAGTACTTTATGTTTAACAATAAAATTGCCATCCTTGATATTTTAGAAATCTGCTGGAATTTGAATAATGTGCGTCTGCGAGATACTGAGTTGGGTGTTATAGTTAATCGCGATCTTACTCGACGAGTCCGAACTGTAAATGGAATAACTCCGCATAAAACTATTGTACGGAACGATATTAGACTTGCTGCCAAGTTGATTCAGCACTTGGATTCTAAGTGGACACTATGGGATGAAGACAAGCAGCAAGATAACAAGGAAAGCTATGGTGTGTATTCTACGAATCCTGTATTGAAAAACATTACTGACTTTTTGATTGAGGAAGCATCTGCTGAGGAAGAAGAACTTCTTGGTTTGTCAACTAGTGACGGTGAGCTTGATGGGGATCCAAGAGAAGAACGTAACAACACAATTGAGAGGTGAGGTTTTGTGACAACCGATACGTTATAGGGTTCATTCCTCATCGAAAATTTTAGTTAATTGGAAGTAATAATTTTAACATTAATTTCAGAGATGAGGATCTTATTCGAGTTTTGGACAGATTGCTCTTTTATCTGCGTTTTGTTCACAGCTTGGATTACTATAACCATGCCGAGTATCCGTATGAAGATGAAATGCCTAATAGACTTGGCATAATTCACGCACGTGGAATGCCACCAACATCCAAGGTAAAACACCAGAGAAATATTAAAGCGATTCACTGATCTATTGCTTTTTGGCCATGCAAAAATATTTATAATGTGTATTAGGTGAACATGAACGAATTGCAAGAGTATAACAGAAACTTCGAACAGAAGATAGCAACTTTTATTGAACCAGTCGTGCGTTTGACGGATGACGAGTGCAAAGTTGAAGCTAACACAATTTTGTCCAATATTTAATGCAATGCTTGAGTTAATGATGTTTACTCGGTCCATTTAGGTAATGTTTTTCAACAATTACTTGCGAGATCCAAAGCGACCTCAATCTCCTGATATGGCAGCCCAGCCACCACCTGAACGTAATATGAACCAACCTGGCAATATGCCACCTAGGCGAGAACCACTTATGCATGAGAGAGAGTTCCATCCTCCTCCACAATATCCTCCGTAAGATACAATTATTTAGCAATGATTCTCTTCGCTACTTTATTTCATGATATAAACGTTAAAATAAAATCTACTTAGCAGATACGGAGGTGGATATGGCATGGGGCCAGGTGGCTTTGGTGGATTCGGAGGTCCCCCAAGGCAGCCACCTTATCAACCCTATAGAGAGTATGCTCCTCGAGGACGTCCTGGGCCATTCCGAATGGGGTATGATTATTAGGATTTTGGACCTTATGGATCATTATCATTTCTCTATGGTGCTGAACTGTCAAATAACGATGTTATGGTATGTATATAAATTAAAGGGGGCGAGATCATGGTAGCCGTGCCATCATCAGTTATAGGGATTTGGATGCTCCTACTGAGCCAGATGATTTTTAGGCTTTGCATGAATTAAATGCTATTCGATGTAGTTAACTGCGTTTAGATGCAGTGAGAAGATAATATATACTAGGCTTAGTTTTTAACCTAATGATTTTTTTGTTCACATGTTGTTTTGAATTTAGTTGTTTGTGATTACAAAAGAAAAAAATAAATTAATAATTTTTTACAAATGTTGGATTTATTAAAAACATACAAAATTATTTTGTCAAAGATTCTGAATAGCCATGTCGATAACGCTTTCATTTCATCATATATTTTGCTAAACAATCTGTTCACAGATGACGGAAGTCGTACATAGGTAATATAATATATATAATATAATATTTAAAAATATACATGCATGGTTAGTTCTACAATATACGATTCTAAAGGGCACCAGGCATTCTCTTATCACGTTTGTTTGATTACATGCTAAACTTCTAAGTAAACTAAATAAAAACAAACATTTCAAAGCACGGTCAATTATACAACTTAAGTAAGGACAAGGAATAAATACTAATATACGATAAAACCGGCAGTAGTAATAATCAGTTCTAAATCGAATGTACATAAAACAGTACAAGAGCAACATACTCAAACAATGACAATGAATATTATGAATAAGGAGTCGTCTACAATGTCATAATATTTAAATGTTACAGGTATTTTCATGATAAAACTTTCAGGAGGCGATTTGAAAATTTTCAAAACTAAAGAGATACATCAGGTTCAGGTGGCCTTATTTTGGTAAATTTCAAAGAGTTGTCATCAGTCTCGATAATATACACTTTCTCCGCAGAAGCTGTATGCAGTGTCGCCAGAAATGCCATGTGAATGGAAACTGACTGGCTGCTTCTATTCTCCTCAGCTTCGTCTTCAGTCGTACCAATTATATTCAGATTAGATTTTAATAGTAGTTCTTCAAATGTTATTGCAGCAGCCTAAAGTTTTTAAGAAAACGTTTCATTCATTTTCCATTGAATTTAAAAAAATGGGCTAATTTGGCAATAATTAAAAAACATAAACATACATTTTCTAGTTCATCGATGACTAAATTATCCATCTTCTTTATCAACTTTTGCATGTCTACTCTATTGTAGAACTTCCCCCTCTTGTTCACCTGTAAGATGCCTACACAAATAAATAGAAATTAGCAACTATTTTCAATTCCAGGTAATTTTCCGTTTTAATTTTCTTGTTTTATCTTAATCCATCCACTCATCTTTAACAAACGTATAAGATGTAAATATAAGTGAGGGGCTTACTATTTTCTCCAAATAATGGACTAGACGCCCGTTCAAAATCCTCTGCTTCCTGTATATAGTCATTAAGGTACCAGAATCTTTAAATCAATAATTTATTTTTGGAAACAAATATTTATAGGGTCAAAATTCGAAATCTTACGGACAAATCGCTGGCGTTAACTGCACCATTCATATCAACATCACGTTCGCCGAGTTCCGGTTCTTCATAATATTGAGCACTGTTAAAAATATATTGATAAAAAATAATGATATGACATATGACCCAATGTGCAAAAAAAACAAGACGTGGAAGAATTTCGTTGTCTGTATTTAGTACCTGCCATAATTTAAAAATGCTTCATTTGATATTTCCAGTGTGTCATCCATACGAGTTCGCTTGACTTCAGGGGGCATTGCCTCGATAGAAACAAGGTTTACTACAGTCTCATTCAACAGCTCCAGTGGGCCACGTCGTCTTTTACTCTTGTTATTGTCGCCCAAATGGTCTCCTTTCCGCTTCCGCAGTTCCACTTTTAGGCGGTTGGTGTTACTGATTTCTTCTGCTCTTTGTATATCATTTTGGACGTTTTCTAATTCTAAGTCATCAACAGCCAGCGGCTCTTCATTTTCACATCCTAAATCAAGAGGATCTTCTTGAGCAGAAACATTCTGACCTTCTACAGTTTCTTCCATATTCTATGTAAATCAAACAGGGAGACTATTTATTATATGACTGTATCTTTAATACAACAAACAATCCACAAAAACGTGTTTAAGTTTCTACTAATCAAACTTACAGAAATTTCTTCAGGAGCATGCTCATCTTCGTTGTTGTTGTTAGTAGACTCTTCGAAATCGATCATCAAGAAATCTAAACGCCTCATTTCTGCAGCCATATCTAACCATAGAACAAACAATTTAAGAACAAGTTGATTAAAGACAAGTTTTATGATACATGATGTCAGTTAGTACATTGTACCAGCGTGTATAAAGGGATCTAATAAATTTGACACCATATTTTACCTTTTCCCGAACGCTGACGAAGCATTCTGATTATCGGCGTAGTATCCAAATTTGATGGTACAAGGTCTGAATAATTACTTTCATATAAGTTATGAATATCAAATTCGCAGTCCAACATGGTACCATGTGCCAGGCCTTTAAATTTCTTATGCAACAGCTTTCTTCGTGTCACAACATCAAGCTTCGCATCATTAAATGAAATGGAGATCTGATTATCATCGGCAATAAACTCGCCCCTTCGTCTTCCCCAATGGCGCAGAGTCTGTGATGTAATTAGGATAACGAACATTAAGACATCCATATCCATCAAACACCAAAAGTTTGCAAAAAATCTTACGTGTAAACATAAAATATAACACTCAATACCTCAGAAAGCCTACTTTGATTGCTTTTCATTGAAACTTCTAATGAAGATGAAGACTGTGACTGTGACCCATAACCAGAATCCTGAGATAAAGAAACATCCATGTTTCCGGCACGATCCTCATGAGTTGAATTTACAGAAATATTTCCCTTCCTCCCAGGTTTCGCCAGAGACATTCTATAACAATCTTCCGTCATTTGGAAAACCGTTCTTTTTACATTATCAACTTGTTTTGCAAACAAAGTCAAAGATATTTCTAGTATTTTGCAGATAAGCTGAAAAAAAATCCACACAATCATTAAATCTATATAATCAACATACATACACACATAACTACAAATTTAAACAAAATACTTTTAGACTTACGTTGACCTCAAACTCATCACTAGCCTTCACAAGAATTTGCATAAGTTCTGTGAAGTCATAGGCCGCAGAAAACGGATCCACACTAGATATGTTTAGGTTCTATGAAAAATCACACAATAAAGGATAATCTTTAAAATACAGTTAATTTTCCGCGCTAAAAATCTGGAGAAGAATTGATTGTTGTAAAATTGTAAACTTACCAAGGAAAAATAATATCTAGCTTTTTCACGGTAGTCAAACCGTTCATACTCCTCGTCTTCATCCTCCGTCCGTAGGGGATCCGCTGAGTCTGTATCTTCAGGTGCAGAATAAAACCCGGTGTCATCTGAAAACACACCAGATTCATCCACAAACATGGGCTTATGCTGGACCTTTGTGGAGAGTGACAAAATGTCACAAGTCGTCATTTCATAAAATCCCTTTAAAACACACGTTTTTGTCCTGTATTCAGTAATAGGTTCATGCCGATTTAAATGCAATCCTTTTTTACGTAAAGTTTCTGAGGAAATTGTTTCTTCTTATGCTTAT